>JARJEC010054976.1:0-12990 GCA_030264575.1 Tachinus sp. AB-2021 | reverse complement strand
ATATTTTAGAAGACGTTTTGAAACATTTAATAACATTTCACACCATTTATTGGATTATTTTAGATGTTTTTCTACATGTTTGTACGTGTATTTTTCCTCACTTTGCAATACTTTATTTGTTGACATTTTTTTGTAACTTTTTCGATTTTTATTGCATATATTTTCAACACATTGTTTAACAAAAGTTTTAGACAATTTTTTTTCATTTATCAAGCGTTATTGTAAATACATTTGATATTTTTTATATTTTATTATACTCCGCGGGAATCAGTTCAGAACTTAAATATTTATAAAATTTATATCCAAAACACACTTGAAGTATTTTTGGTTAAAAGAGGCGCATTTGCTACAAATTTTATAACTTCAAATGATACCATAAATCATGTGTGTAGTATGGTTGGATAGGTAATTGAGAAAAAAAACAACATTTGTTTGAAACAATTTTTATAACCGTTTACTATAAACATATTTAATATTTGAAAAACATTTAAACTTATTCACAGGAGATTATAAAATAAGTTCTATATATCGTACAAAAATTGTTAAAAAATTACCAATTTATTGGGTTGGACCGAATTTAGTATTCAATGTTTATGCATATAAAATTTTATGAGATATAAATGTAAAACATTATAGCCCTTAAAATAAAAACATCAGATTGTTATTAACCATAATATATTTTTGAATAAATTACTTTAAATTTATAAATATTTTTCAACAATTTGTTACAATTCAGTCATAGTTACTCGAGAATTATTACGGCGCAAATTTATATTGGAAATTTAAAACTTACTCCGGCATTTCTCTATGACAGTAAATTTGTAAAATAAGTACGTGAGTATGCGCATTCAATCTTTCTGTCGGTGAAAGTAAAATACAAATATACCAGTTTACAGCAATTTTTGCAATTTATTTTTCTGGGAAAAAAATTTACTTTAGGGCCACAAAAAGCTATATCAGTCCTTAGCTTACACACATTTATAAAAATATTAAATCTCATAAAATACGGAAATATGTTTTCATAATTGCATAAAATACAGAAATACCATTTCATAAATTTATTGCATAATTTCGTTATTTCTATTAAGTTAAATAAGTAGAAACTTATTAAAATAAGTAAAAATAATAAAAATATAAATAATCTGCAGTGAATAGCATGTTAAAAGTTTGAAATCATTGGCCTCATTATATTACGTCAGATTATTATAGTTAAGGGAAATTACAATAATCCGCTGGCTGTGCTACACGATTAAATAAGTTAAGGTTGTCAGTAGCAAACCAATTTGACCTTGTCAATCTACAATTGACAAACTCTCACCGTGTAATATATTATATAATTATTAGTTAAAGTGTATATCCTCAACTAAAAAGAAATGTATATAATTATTTTAAGATGATGTCCTGTTAATAATTAACATAACATGATTCGGTATTTCCACCATTGGTAAATAGTTTTTTAGTTTAGTGATTTAACAGGAAATTGTGTCCTTAAAAAGAAATCTTAGTATGACACAATGGACAAAAAATATTATTCATTGAATAATAACAAATAACCTTATTTCAATTGCTATTGATACCGCAAAGTTTCAATTGATTTGATCTAAATAAAAATTGATAATCTACTCAAGCATTTAATTTAAAATAAATTATTTACTTGTATGAAAAATTTCTAATTTTCACAAATGAATTCTTATTAAGAGTTTTTCAAATATACTGGAAAAATACATACCGCCGTCGGTGTAGAAGTAAAAGTAATCATTTATTGCAAAATATTGGGGAAATGCAAATATCAATGAAAAACTGAAAATACAGTTTTTCCTATTACAGTTTACAAATGAACATTACTAAATTATAAGTTTTGTTAATTTTTCATTTTCATTCACCAAGTAATCATCATTTTGAAATTCCTATTTAAAACTTTTACTTCAATTGATCACCAACAATATGAAATATACGTTGAATTAAGCATCAATTACTTACATTATTTTAGAAATCGGATCCAAACTGTGTATTTACCTAAAATAATGTTTTAAAAACAGAAATAATTTATAATTATATTAAATTATTTTTAAAAATACAAGACCGTGACAAAATTGATCAAAATTGCTTATAATAAAATATAAAAAGAAATATTCAAGGATTCCATGTTCCAGAACAGTGAATATATTGGTACTTTTTTGTATCAAAAATAATAATTATAAAATCATATTCAAGCGGTTAAAAATATTTCCTTTTTAACTAATAACTAATACATATTTCCACTCCCAACATTGGGGTAGGTAAATTTCTAGTTGAGCAAAGAAATAGTTGCATAATATAATTTTCAAGAACACATCTGGTCTACTTCGACAGACGACCCAATATAGACAAAAATATTGTCGGGCATCTGGCATTACAAGCACAATAGGCTGCAACCCTCTTTAAAAATAGCTAAATTTCCAGTAGGTCAATAGAAAGATGTGAAAATGTGTATCTCATTGTGATATTAAGAGATTAATGAGTAGCGTTGCATATATTTCCAAGTATTTTTAAATTACAAATTTCTTATAAGCAATAAACTAGTTATGATGCGTAAAATAGATTTGAGTTTCAATTTTAGTTGTTCTAACAATTGTGACAGATTCTGATGAGGGTAGTAATAAAGGTGCAGACGGTATTGTTAATCAGCTAGCTCAATAGTGGCAGAACTGAACCACCCTGTTTCCAATAAAAATGATGATGTGCATGAAAATACAATATAAAAATACATTTACAAATATTAAATGTTAAAAAATTTTAATTTAAATTTGCATTATTTGCATTTCATGGTACTTATTAATTTGTTATTATTATTTTTGTTAAATGTTTAAGTTTAACTAAAATCGAATAATTTCTCCTTTGGGACTATTAATGAATACTAGCAGATCTGCATTTTTTTCGCAAAAGGCGTGTTATTAAGCTCACTGTTTTTAATACAGTGGAATAGTAAATTGCGATAGCGCTTTTGAAAATAATTCGCTTCGGCGTTTACATCATATCAGTAGAGCTTTGAAGATCTTAAAAAATCAATCTTGTCTTGATCTCGCCGAGATTCTCGACAGATCAATCTCCATCTTGATTTTGAATTTCGACAAAATCTTGATAAGATATTGACAAGATTAAAAAAATATTTTATATTTTACACATAATAATAAACATATTTTTTAAATTAACTTTTGATAAAATAATTTATTTATACATTTCTTTAAATGCGAGGTCTCGTCGAATTCTTGTTTTCATCTCGCCGAGGTTTCGTCATAATCTCGTCTTGATCTCGATCTCGACCTTGAAAAAAAAAATCGACTTCGAGACGAGATCAAGACGAGATTGAGACGAGATCGAGATAAGATTGAGACGAGATCGAGATTTCTCGTCTTGGCAGAAGCTCTAATAATAATACACATATATAATAATTTACATATAAAAGGAGTTTTCTTGGCAAATATCTTATGGATATTAGTTGCTGTTAAATGTCAACAAAAGTGAAAACTGTTAAAAGTATTTTATATTGTATGGTGGTGACAGAACAAATACGATTGTTGCTTATTATTGTTATAACGAAGATTGAGTTCATTATTAGCTATATCTAAATAATATTGGGTTTCTTGTTAATGTACATATTTTTGTTATTGGGTTATTTCCTTATTATTTTAATAATGTTCTTTATTAATCTAAGTCAAAAATATATGTATGAATTTTTTACTTAAATTAATTTTCTACAATATCGAGTTTTATTTAGTTATAGTATAATTTAAAAAATATCACTATTGTTTTTTGCGTATTTATTACACGCCATTAAATCTGCTTGGGGCACTTAAGACCTTTTTGAATTATAAGATTAAATATAGCAAAGGGTTGAGTTTTTTACATGCTATGTATTTCTAATTAATATGCATATTTTATATATATATATATATATACATAATTTTCAACATTTTGGTGGTGATGTATATTATATTTTGATTGTCAATTTTTGTAAATTATTTAAATGTATATTATATATTATGTTCTTTTTAATATTTTAACATAATATGCATATTTTTATTATCAATTTTCTTAATTTGTTGCATAATTCAATTTGATTGTATTAAATATAAATGGAATGTTTACTTTGTCGTTGGAAAAGGTCTATTATTTGAGTGAGATTGTAAATTATTATAAAACTAACAACAGAACTGTCAGATCCTCTTCATTTTCAGCTTTCATTTCTTCTGCTTCTCTCGTAAGATTGAGCCGGAACCGTTCAATCTTACGAGAGAAGCAGAAGAAAATATTTTCAACATTCTTGCTGCGATTTGTAAGTTGAGACAAGTTTTGTCTACGTGCGGATGCATTTAAATATATGGTAACATTTAATAAAGCTTAGAGTAGATTGTCGATTTTGTTTGAAAATAAGCTTTCCGTTGAAAATAAGCTTTCTATACGTGCGTTACGCAATGTTTTGCCTCATAAAATAGATACAATTTATGGCAACCTTATTTGTAAGAATCTTGCTTGTCGGCTCCGATAGTAAGCCGCTACTATGCGCGTACCCTTACGAACCAAAATGAATATAGAAGTTAACAGACTGATTTATTGCGTCAGTCAACTACACATAAAACATCTCTAAAATATTATAAAACATAAGCTAATATAATTAATGCTATTACTAATACCTTTGAATATCTGTAAATAATTTCTAATATAATAAATTCAATGTTAATATCTTTAAAAAAATACAAAATAGTATTGTGGCATTGAGATAATTCAAAAAGCCAAAACTAACACAACAAAAATGTTACTATTAAATGGTGTAATTTTAGAAATATTAAGATTTCCAGATTTTGACATTCTTTTAAAACTAAACTGAAAAATGATCTTGACCCGATGTAAAATAGTTTATTAATTTAAATAAATATCAAAACTACGCTAATGTCAACAAAACTGTAAATATTTTTATGTATAATATTATTATATAAATAGTGTAAAACTACAACTTCATTGATCTATTTACCTACATAATTCACAATAAGCATTACATAACATTGTATAATGAGCACACGTTATCGTTTCCTGTAGCTCATTTATGAATTACATGAACAAATATTATAAAAAAACTTGTTATTAGTAGAAACCATTTTATTCATTTAGTATATCATCACACCCATCCCATTTAGATACATCGAAACAATACATAGTATTATAAATGCAACTAGCGCTTGCATGTTCTACTGTTAATAATAGTGAACAATAAAATAATTACTTGCTTAAAATGTAAGGTCAATTTATCCCAATTGAAACAGCTGACAGCTCATGACCCTACTTTATTATGTTTAATGGAGGCCTATCTGTTATTTCAACTGTGACTAAAAATTATGATTTGCTCTAAAGATTATAACAGAAAATTATAAATTGATTTATATTTAATTTATTATTATAAATATTTTACGAATTTGTTTTATTAACTATTTTATTGGAATTATGTATTTACAAGTTTTAAATTCAATATTTATTAAAATATACAACATTGTTGTTTATATTCAATATTTACAATAACAATAGGTTTAACAAGTTAATCAATCATGTAATTATATTGAATAATTAAATTAAAATTATTGGAGGCGTAAAATTGAATATTTATGATAATATTAGAATTTCATCAATTTTTTAATTGTATTAAGCAATCACAATAGAGTTAATTATTCACTGATGTTTAAATATATAATAAATAATAAACAAGTGTTTGTCGACTTTTTTTAAGGTTATTTTTTAATATGTTTAAGCAAGTATGATATTAAATAAAAACATAAATTTGTTTTTTCATAAGTTTGGGAACTGATACTATACTAAAACATAAATTTTATTTTGCTAACTTATATTCCTTTTCATATATTAATAACCAAAAACATCCTACTTCTTAGATAAGTACTTTTCACATTTTCTTCGAGTGTATATTTTATATATACAGTGCGTTTTTATCAGGCATGTATTGAATAAAAACTATTCAAAATTGTTAAAGACAACGTAAACTTATAACGTACCAAAAATTATACAAAAATTCGCCTTGGAAAACCCATTAACACCCAATGAAATTTTTACTATTTAAATCCCTATGGTGCATGATAAAAAAAGCACTGTATAATATAAATTTATTGATGAAAGAACCTAAAAAGATTATGAAGTTAATCAATTTAATGTTGAATGGTAATTTTATTGAGATCGTCTTTCGATAGAAAGAATTGGTTTGATAATGTTATATTATTGAACTCTATAGTTTTCTTGCTTCAACTCTTTTATTATCCTTTTCACTTTTATGTCCAGCGAGAAGAAAATGCTAACTGCATATTTGGCTTACCCAACATAACACATCAAACTTCATAAAATGACCTAAATATTTTACTTTCTTAATTTTAAAATTTTGCAAGTACCCGTGTATTATAACCGTCTGCTATTGATCACACTTTCTTTCTATCTAATACTATTCAAACTGTATGATTAAAACTATATTTATTTGCTCAAGTTAGTTAGGATTTTGGGCAAATCAACCTATAAAGATTATTGCAAAGTCTCCATTTGCGCACACTCATTAATATCTTGTATTGTCAAAAACCACCACTTTTCTTCTCTTTAAATTATCAAAAGTAACTATCCTCTTTTTTAAATATACATACTAAAAGTATTGTCCCAAGTTTATTATTTATTTTGGTTAAAAGTATGGAAATGTTTGTATATTATAGCATAGCGTTACAGAATTGGAATATTAGTTCAATATTGTAAGCAGACCACATACTATATTATAGTTATTTGTGTAATTAAGTAGTAAATGCATTTTGTTTGATATTTCACATAGGATTATAGATAGAAGCATCAGCCAAGATCGAAAACATGTCATATATTGAAAAATAGATTTCCTACGCATTGACATACGTAACTTTTTTACTAAAATTTAAAAAAAAATAGATTAAATGTCAATACTTTTATTCAAAATATATAAGTATATTTTTAAATTGTAAAACATAATCAAAATTTCTATTTTGTAACTATAAAAATGGGTTTGCTTGAAGAAAAATTAAAAAAATTAATCTAATTTTAAATATTACATTGTTTGTTTAAATTTTAGTATTGATTCTGGTGTAAGTGGAGTATGTTAACAAGAAAAAATAACTTTTTTGCAAGATCAATATATAAAAAATATGGACTCATTTACTTTGATTGGTATTTCTAATACAAAAACCAATGAAAGAATTTCAAGTAGCATCATACAAAATGTGGGAAATATTTTTAGCTTTGTTTTATATCAATTAAAATAATATTTTGTTTGTTTGTTTTTAGATATCGAAGCAAAGAATGTACATTCCAACTTGTTAGTATTAATGCTTTGCTGGTGTCTGTATAAAATAGTATATTTCTTAAAGTTACAAATTTTTTCCAATGCTTTATAAGGACGTCTACTACCATACTGACTGATGCGGGTTAATGAAAAATATATTTATTGTTACATATGATGGTTTTTCATCATCAAATGTAACAACAAATATATTAAAAAGTTGGTTAAATATAAGCTTCAAATAGCAATAAAAATGTTGAAGAGGTTAAAGGAAATAATAATTCTATTTCTACTTCCTGTTAGACAAGTTCTAAAATTTTATTGACAAATTCTGAAAATGTTACTATTAACATATTAAAATTTTAATAAATTTATTTTTAGTTTTTAGCGTTGTACAATTATTTCAGCAGTTGTTGGGATTTATATTCCTATCTGTAATAGAATAAGAGTTCTTGGACTACACAACAGTACTTTTATTACAATTTTTATAAAAATTTCTTTGGCAGTACAATTTTTAATTACAAAAAAAATAAACATGTGTTTTCCAAATAATCGACTTATTTAGATTTTACTTTTACTGTTTGTGTTAAAATACACACATTTTTTAACTTTTTAAATAGTTATTAAATCATCTTAATACATTGCCTCTAATTCTTTTAAAGTTCCATTTTTTTTTGTTTTTTTTATATTTGCCATTTATCAATACATCTGAGAAAAATAAAAACAGAGCATATTAATAATAATGTCACCAAACTTTTCTAATAATTGTATGCACGCCTTTTGATATTTAATAGGCCATTAATTTTAGTCTGAGATTTTAATTTTTTAAATAAATATGAATATAACATATCAACACTCCAGTACTTTTGAGACTGTTGGCAGGATAGATATGATTCTAAAATTTTTGGAACCTCTTTTCTTTTGATTGTAGATTGAGCAAAGTATTGCATTTTTGCCATATGTAAAATTTTCTATTAAAGAAGTAAACAATCTTAGTACAAAAAGTGACATCATAAAATTTTTGTAATATGATTTTTGATTTCTTTGATTGCGTCTACGAGGTTTTTGGTATTATATTAATTTTCACGTCCTGGTAGTCTAGCTACGTTTTACGCCTAGAGCTGGACTGACCATGTAGATTACATGAAAAAATTTTACATGGGCCGTGTACAAATTGAGTCGTTGTGATTGTTTAGTATATAATATGTGCGGATCATTGGACCGAAATATATTTTATTTTTATTGTATGTTGGGCCGACCATATTTTTTCCATTCAAGAATTTTGCCATCAATCCGCCCTTGGCTACGTCCATAGATAAAATGGTATTCTTAAAAGTTTCCAATGTTGGTTGCATTTAATAGAAATATTGCTTGTGTCTGATATACCGATGTACTTGTTATTTCTTATCCAGTTTTCCGTCGCATATGTGAGCAATTGTTAATTTTTCCATCGTTATCATTTTACATGCATTTATATTGTTTGGTGTTTATTCATTATTTTTAAGTTAATTTGTTTTGATATATTTATTTTCTCTGTGTAGCTCTTCTTTCAAACTCTTTCTGTCAAAATATGTAGTAGCTCCGTAAATCTTATAAGATCCGATATTTTTGTTGTGAACACATCCATTATTGTTTTATAGTTGTGATATTATTAATAATAATCATACATTATAACTATATAGAAGTATAGTAGTTGCCTCGAATTATGAATTGCCGTTATATTAATAGATGAAGTAATGGTTTATAAAAGTAAATTTTATATCTAATATTCCATTATAATACTTAATTTAAATTAATAAATCTGACATATATGTACATGTACATTATTATTACAAAATTGGTTAAATATGAATGAAATGGTAGCGAAGCATTTAGCTGTGGTTGGTTGAAATCGAATCGTTCAAATCAGCATTGCAAACACAAACAGCCTTTTCATGAATGCTATAAAACATAATTTCTGATGCATAAAATATAAATAAATTGGGGAGAAAATTTAAGAAAATTCCGATATCATACAAATTCCTACCAGGAACACAGAAATCGGAAACGGAACTTTTCATCTTTCTATTGATTGCTAAAGCTGAGTGAATATCAACAAGTGTCTTTAAAGACGGGACATGAAAGGGGTTAAAAGCCACTGGCCAAACGCTTTGTACACATTTTACAATTATTTTTAATTTATTGTTTTATACTTGAATGGAATGCGTTTTATGGATTCAGGCGTTATTATACTGTATCACGTTTTATTTCAGAATAATTAAGCAGATCGAACAACATGCATCCGTTCAAAATGCACGAGTACTTTTTTATTTATATCATCTCTTTAATAGCTCCCTTGTAAGTCAGACTATTAAAAGCACATGTGTTCTTATTATAAATAACACTAAAGATAATAAGAACCAGACAAGTTCTTATACAATAAAATGTCTATAATATTCGTAAAACATAACTTCATGGAAGTTATTTTGCTCAGGATATTTGCGTGCCATGTGTATAATGGCATGCGTGGATTGAATGATGCCAAACATATATTTATAAAAAATAATGCATGGGCTTGAGCGATGGATAACACAGAAGCATACATTATTTGAACGCTGATTGTTTCCAAACCCGTTTCTTACCTGCTCCAAAATATTATCCCAGAAAAGATTTTTTGAAAGAGCTTCAAGTACTCAATACTACTTTCCGATGCCACCGGTTGGATTCTGATACCTGCAGCGAGGCTAGCGAAACGTGCAGCACATGCGTACAGAATTTTTACAACAAAGGACTTTCTGGCTGGAAGGTTATTTTTGTTCATCTCATATAATTTTCTTAAAAATTAGTCAATACTCATTATGCGTTAATTGGCAGTACACCAAACAAATTATAGACAATGATTTGAAATATGAATATAATTTCTATAAGTTCTAGTAGATTCCTTTATTAATCATTGTGTCGTTACATTATGCAATAAAATAATAATTAACAACAAATTATTAGATTTGTGTAGATAGGTATTTATTTAATATTTTTTTTAATTGAAGGTTTTTATGTACCTGTGATCCCACGCATACATTGGTTCTCAGGCATATTAAATTATACCTGCTTCTCACAAATAAAAATGTAAACCCTATCTTTAAATGTAAATTGGATAATATTTCATGAATCAATCATTTGATATCCAAATTAATTTAATTGTCATCACATCATAAACCAAATCAATTCAAAACAAAACGCTTGCCACTTGAGTATTAATTATTTAAAAGAACTCAATAATGAAAACAAATATTTAAAAGCAAATAATTATTTTAATTTACTAAAATAAGTTGGAATTAATTAAATTCTACGAAATGGCATCATCAAACGATACTCTAAAGCAGTTGTTGTCCACATTTTATTTTCGCGTATCTTGTCCTCACAAGATACCATATTATTTTTATATGGGTTTACTATAGCAACGATCAAATAATTTTAATGTGTAATAACATATTTCTTAAGACTCCTAGGTACCTAAGTGAATATATCTAAGTGAATATGAGAAAATTTTCAATGCATTATTTGTATATATTTTGATTTACAATAATAAATAAACGGATATTGAAAGTGGATAGTTGAAAGCAAACATTTTAAATATTGCTACATATTGCAATCAATTGCAATAATTCAATTAAACAATAAGTTTCCAAAGTATTTTCTTCTCACGAAGCATTTTTGCAAGTAAAAAGCAAGTAAAAATCACTTTCTACTTTCAAAATACATTTAGTTAAAATTTTAATTCAAAATATACACAAAATCTGGTTTGAAACCTTTATTATTACTTGATACAGCATACATAGATAGAAAAGAGTCCGGATATATTAGGTTCATAGAAATGTTTGTTTTAGAGCAATCAATATAACCAATTAATAATTTTCGCACTTACTTCTTGTAGATCATGATCATAGTTGATTTGCATAGTTTTAAAAAAAGTAAATTTTAAAATTTATTGTTAATAAACAATTAGAAATAGAAATCGACAAATTAGTTTAGTTCATTTGTCTTAAAGGATGTTATAAGTGTGTCCATGTTTGTCAAATGTTAATTTTTCCAGCTGACTTACAATGTCATCCATTCATCGTAATTGTGGTTTGCCGAGACTCTGTTTTTACATTTTCCACTTTATCTGATGATGACCAGACGAATATTTAGCATCAGTTTAATTTACTCGTTGCGCTATTCATAATTTATTTACGCCAATTCTTTTTACTGATAAAAACATTTCCTAAGAAGCGCAGCTAGGCAACTTATAAGAACTATGCGTGGATGATAAATATTTGCATGAATCACTTGATTATTGATTTTTAATTACTGCTTGAGTTTTAGAAAATGTTTTAATAGCAATGAGGATTGTAATTTAGTTTGAACATAATGTTGTTCCAGCATATTTTAGTTTGGTTGTTCGTGATTGTTTAAACGCAATATATGAAAATCGCTGGATTGGCCGAGGTAAACCTCACTTATGGCTTTACTTAAATCAGTTTGATGTTTTTCTGTTGCCTATTGTTACTGGAGAAGAAAATGTAGAGGATTTAAGAAATCGAAAACCTCTGGTATTTTTGAGAGAGTTTAGCAGTCAATGTGAAAAAGATCATCATAGCTAGTTATTCTAATTAAGAATCCGGAAAGTAATAAATATTATTTCTTTTAATCTAATCCTGTATCTTCAAAATAAATCGATTTTTAAAAAATCGTGTAAGAAATAATGATTTTTAAAATAGTCTAAGAAATAACCTCTGTAATTTGTGCCGCAGTATACACCCTGTATATCATCCATCCCTATAGAGTATACAAATTATGAAGAAATTGTGTTCCTCTGTCTTACCTCTCTACCTACTCTGATGCTTTTTGTTCTCGTGTCTACTTCTACTGACAATTTTATAAATATTTCTGAGTAATATGGAGTATCTAAAATTAAGTATTGTGTTGTCCATAGATTTTGGTAAATATATGTATTTTTATTGACTTTAAATTTGTTCCATAATTGACAAAATCTATGTACTATTTAATGATATATTCGTTGCATTTTTCTCATTTTTTTCATCAGTGGAGACCCTAGAAACATTGGATAAAGATTTATATAAAAAGTTGAAATTAAAAGTAATCACGCCATGTAATATCAATAAATATATTTAGATCAATATTGAAAGTAAATACCCACAAGTTATACATAATTGAGCTTTCAGCAATAAAGCGGTAAAAATTAGAAAATTCAATGATATTAATAATAATAATAAATAATAATAATAATAATAAATTTATTAGTAAAAATAACATTATTTTCACACACGTCAAAAAGATTAAAAATTACAAATTATAATCACAAGAAACAAGTTATAAATTAGAAGCATTAAACGCTTTAATACGGTAGTAGGTTTTTTTTAATGAATTTTTTTAAATTTCATAATTAAAATGATTCAAATCCAATAATGTACTGATTCCGGCATCATATTACACCATTTAGGAACATAGTAATTGAGACCGTTGTCAGCTTTTTGTAGTCTAGATTGATTAATATAATAATACATTATGTTTAGTTCTCGTGACATATTGATGGAAACTGTTTTGTAACCGATCTTTGGAAACGTTTTTTCTTATATACATGAACACGAAACAATCATATATATATATATATATATATATATATA
>JARJEC010054959.1:0-11895 GCA_030264575.1 Tachinus sp. AB-2021 | reverse complement strand
GTTAACCGGGAAAGCGAGGCAAGAAGAAGAATAGTTGTTTTGTATATATTTTATCTTATTTATTTTGTGTATAATTTTAATGAGGATAATAAATATTTTTACAAAAAAAAAAAAAAAACATACATACATACATACATACATACATACATACATACATACATACATACATACATACATATCTCGATTTTGAAATTTTGTGGGACTACTAATTTTTTTCCGCTACCAACAACGTAAATAAATCTTTACGTAAGGTGACCAGACGTCCCGCGTCGAGTGGCGTTTTAAGAAAGTCTTATATTTTTTAACTTTAAAATACGTATGATATCGACATTTTGTCGCAAGAGTTTTAGTATACGTATATAATTACCAATCGTCAAATTATATATTTTAAAATCCGATTTACATGCCCAAAATTTTGATTACCGCGGACTGTACATTCTACTTTGTAAATAGTATAATGTACAGTCCACAGAGCGCAGATATCATTCTTTACAAACATCAGTTTTAACTGTCACTTCAAATGATACTAATATAAAATTATTGATATTAGATTAGTTTTGGCATGGTTTTGGTAGCGGAAAAAACGTAATAAGCTACTCGGAACGTCCGTCGTACGTAGGTAAACATCGTTCTCAGAAGAAACTATTGGCCTCGGTTCCAACTCTGCATATAATAATCTTCATCAAATGTTATAACGTACCTACGTCCATTGTAGCTTAAATAAATATCAGTTGACAAACATAAAATTGCATTTATTTAAAAAAGAAAAGTAACCTAACCTAACCAGCTAACGTGCAGAACTATTTTTCCAACATAGGAAACCAAGTTTACCCCCATGGTTTGAACACAAGCTTAATCCATAAAAAATGAAACATTTGTAGAAAATCTGGTGTAAGTCAGACTCCACCACAATGGATATAAACATAGAAAACCTATATTATATGCGCAATATGAGCGACATGTATGTATTTCTTATAAACCGTGTTGTATAATTATGGATGTCGTTAGCTGCAGCAGTAGTGTTGCATATAGGGAAAAGGACTGCACAGCAAGGTCAAAACGTTCCATTCAAGCATTCAAGTAAATTAAAAATCATAGAATTATTATGGCGAGAAAGTGCAGTGTGCCGAGATGTGATGTATCCCAACAAAATAGACAATATTACAAATTACTAAATATTCCTTTTTATAATGTTTAAAGTTTACTTTAATTTTATTCAAGTGTTCCATATTTAAAAATTATATCTGCTAAACTATTATAAATATCAAAAAACTATTTTTATAATGTTGCTTGGTTCATTATCAGCTATTTATATATAAGAGATAATTTACACGACCACTTCTAGCATTTCCAGAAGTGATATTAACTTATTTTTTTTAATGGAGCACCCTGTACATTTTATTATTTTGTCGTTAAAAAAGTTAATAAGACTTATACGTCTAAGATGAATACTTACTGAGATATTAGCTGTCAATTTGGTGTATATATTTTTGAGAATAAATATGTCATAACTTCCGTATTTTAGGAACAACAATATTTATTTTAGTATTTACAATTTATCTTAGCAAATCTTGTGTTAATCTCATTTCCGATTTAGGCGGGAATAACATAAAAATAAACATATTTTTTTGTATAATTTTTGATACCCAATCAAATAATATAAAATGATAATAAGTGTTTAAAATGTCCACCCATCAATTGTAAACACTTTTAATTAAGTTTACTTTTGCATTTTGCTGCATTACAGGTGTTATTAATAAACAAGTTGTTCTAACTTTATTTTCAAGCTCCTCTAGATTCTGGAAAGATGTGTCATAAACTTTATTCTTTAAGAAACTTGTGCACAGGTACGTTTTTTGATTAATGTGTGGGTAGAGATACTGAATAATTAACTTCTTGAACCTTTTTTTACGACAGAACACTAAACCAGGAACAGATATTTACTCTTTTTGCAAAATGAATTTTAAGATTACATCTGTAATCTTCCACTTGATGTAAGGTATTATTTATTTTTTCAACATGATTATGCTCCTCATAATGGTGATCGAGTAACAAATTTTTTTAAATACAATTTTTTCAAATTGGATCAGGGGCCCATTTTGTGGCCGGTTAGATCACTTGATTTGTCTATTCTAGATTTTTTTCTTGGGGTTTCTTGAAAAATAAAGTTTATGAAATATTTCCTCAAAATCTCGATTAACTTAACATAATAATAACTAAAAATAAAATTAGAACAGATACAATACTGCAGAATAAACTTAATTAAGAGAACCCACAAATATTTTCAATGAATGCTATAAACATTTATTATAATATTATATTATTTAATAATGGTAATTACAAATTGCTCACCGACGCATTTTTATTTCTCGAGTCTTTGTATTTTAAACTGTTCTCGATCATTATGCCTTTTCTCTGGTTCGTTGAGTTTTAAATTATGGAGAGTAGACTGAATTATTATTTCTCTTATAGAAATGTTGGGCAACTCACAAAATACTTTTTCATAAAATCAAATAGTTTCAGTTCTAATTTTATTATTTTTTAAAGTTTTATTTTTTCTATTTATTTTTTATTTTTTAAGCTTTGTTAAAAACATCTATTTTATTTCTCATTAGCTTTAATTAAAAGCGTTAAAACAAAATAAAATAAAAAAATTTAAGTTATTTTTGAATTACCAATACATCAAACATAATATCGCTACTTATTAGTTTAGACCAACATAGTTTTTTTACTTCTACCACTGCTACTGCTAACCCAAATACTAAGATATTCAATAAATCCACTTATTTGGTTAGAGCGTGCCGCCTACGCCCTACAAAAAATGTTACTATTATTATTTTTATTATTATTATTATTATTATTATTACTATATTTTTATGATTACTACCATTATTATTATTATTATTATTAGCTTAGTTAATATTATATTAATGCCATCCATACCACACCATCCACATCCTGAATTGCAGTTTTGTCAGTATTTTTATATTTATTGTAACTTTTAGTCACATAATATATCACTATAATTTATTTTATTACTTTCAATTACGTTTTTGATTATTTTATTATTTAATTTTTGTGTTCACTTAGTATGATATTATACAAAATAAAATCATAGCTTAATTTTAGTATTTATTTAGACTTTTTTGATCGAGTTTCTTTACATAATTGATTTTCATTTGTAGATCCGCTGCATTTTCCATCTCTCCGGAGTCCGATAATTCCAATTCTTCTTCTTCATCTTCCTCATCACAAACCTGGATAGAGATGTTGGAGTCATTTAATAATGTAAGAAACCTTCCACTTTTTTATGCCTTTCACTCGTGAAACAATTTGCATGATTTTTTTACATTTTAAACATTTTGTTGGATCTTTAACTAAGACCGAACATTTTGGTCATTTCTCTATTGTCGCGATCTTGGTTTTCCACTTAGAACTGACAGTTGTCTCCATTGTCAATTTTTAATCTTTAACAAGTTTTGTAATCGACATTATTCGATACTATTAAAATTTAGTAATAGTAATAATATTGATGAAATTTTATACAAACGATAAAACTAGCAATTTATTAAAAAACACAAAATCAGTATTAACATTACCAATTTAAATATTTAAAAATTGAATAACTAATTAACATATTTTTAATCAAACTGTAGTATGAATTTTTGATTAATTTACATAAACGCGTACATTTTAAAGTATTTAAAAAACTATTAATTCTGTCGTAATAAAGGCAGAAACAAATCGATTATTATTTTCAAAAACAAATCGACGTTTTTTAAAGAATAAAACTAACAATTTGATGAAATTTGTCTAATTGAAATTGAATACGCTGTCTACTTACCCATTTAAGTCATGATTTAGTATTTAACATTAAATCTTAATATTATTTTCATTACAAAAATGTAAATATAATATTACAAACGTTTCGGGACGTCAAGACCCTTCATCAGTATTTCAATAAAATAAATAAATATTTTTACTTAACATAACTTGTTAAGTTGTCTTGATAATGTCATCGCCGTGACACATTGTTCATTGTTATAAAAATTGCATGATTAAAAATTAAAAAAGCAATTAAAATTGGAATGAATTCTCGATTAAACCACACAGCAGCGAAGAGTGAAGTACATGTTATATTTTTGAATTATGTATTTTTAAATAAATATAAATTTAAAAACATTTGTACAGTTCATTTAGCACATATTTTTATATTATATTAAACATAATATTTTTATATTATGTGCATATTTTTACTAAATTTAAGTTTAAGTATATCAAAATTCTACTAGAAATAATTTAAATATGTAGACCTAATTTTAATTAATAAACTGTGTAGTACATATGTGTATTATATTTTTTTTAAATTCTACAATCGTTTTTTAATTTTTTAATGTCATGTCATGAAAATAAATCCGATTATTACAATATATTATAATTAACTTTATTCTATTTACTATTTAAATTTAATTTTTTGGCTCAATTTTTATTTTATTAATAACATTGAATAAGGTTTATTCATTATAATACAAAAGTTACGTATTAAGTTACATACTTTCTTCTGTACAATCCGAATCAGCAATAAAAAATAGTGGTTGTCTTAAAATATAAAACTCACTCAATTTTTTAAAATCTTTAATAAGTTTTTTTATTGAGGTTTCGGATTCTTCAAATAAAATACATAACTTTTATATTTAACACATTTCTCGTTGTGTGATAGTTGATACTGTAACCAAGGCGTACTACGGTTTTCAATTTTATTATTTCTCGATTACAGCGTATCTGTTATAAAAACGAGATAAGTGTCAAAACAAAAGTCATGTTTTTCCGTAGAATCCAAATCTGCTAAATGAATGAAAATGGGGTTTCTATTTAAGATTTAAAAGCTGCCCAATGTCGCACACCCTGTGGGTTGTGCAAAATGGTTAAAAATATCATCGGATAGCGTTTTAAAAAATATTGTATTGTTTTGTTTTATTAATTTAATATGTAGTTTTTGAAATGTTTCGTTCTAAAAAGTTATCCTTAAGTAAACCTTTTTCAACGTTATTAATAAAATAAAAATTGAGCATATAATTGGTACACGTGGTACAAAAGTGCAACCATATAATATTTAAATAGTAAATAGATTAATATTAATTATTTTTTAAATATATTGTATTCTTCTAGTAAAAAAGTAGAAAATGATTATAACATTAAAAAAAATTTATAATGCACATATGTTATGTAAGTGCTACACAGTTTTAAAGTTTTCTTAAAATTAGGTTACCACATAATTTAATTAAAATATGCATAATTTGGTAAAAATATGCAAGTAATATAAAAATATGTCAACATATATTATGCTTAATATAATATTAACATATGTTCTAACCGTGTGTTAGATATTTTTAAATTTATAAATAAAATTAATAAAAAATCTCTAAATCAAATGAGAAATAGTTGGAAATATAAACATTCAACTTCGTCGTATTTGTAGTACCAAAATATTTTAATAATAATGATGATTATTATTATAGAACTGTGAATATTAACAATGTGATGTTTTTTGTAAATTAAAATGATCTGCGGTTGTCAATCTGCTTTTTACGTGAAATTGAAATATAAGGTTACTTCTTTGTTCTTCTCTAATACACTAGATTTTTCTTAGTTGTTTTATTGAATCATGTACCGGCAAAATTATACAAATATGCACGAAATGCACTAAATATGCACCAATATGCAGATTTTATGGAAATATGCACAAAAACTCAAAAATATGCAAATTATTCAAAAATAAAATTGGTTTTTACTAGTTGTTTTCTTCTTGAAGATTCTAACTTATTTAATTGGCATATAAATATTATAGAATATAATAATAATATTCCATATGCATATAAGAAAAATTACTTATCAAATTTATTTTTTTAGTTTACCGCCTCGAAAGTGACATTTGACGCACTGAGGTGACAACCGAAAATCTGCATTTTCCTGACTATTAAACCGGGAATACGAGCAAAAAACACTGAAATATACTCCTTTAGTTTTATGGAAATTGGGGTTGGTAGGGGATAATTATGAGCTATGATAGTATACGAAAAGTCCTGTTACAATTTTCATATTATAATAATCAAATCACAAGCACAAAGTCATATACGATAATTTGCAATTTATAACCTGGGTGAAGTGAATTGCGTAAGTAACGTTATTAATATTTCTGACAATAAGTAAATTATTATTTAAATTTTAAATTACAGTTTCTGATTGTTTAAAAAAATATTGTACAAACATCTTGCGTGAAAATTTTCCTGCGTTCATGCAAATAAAGCAACTTCCTCCCTCATCGCTTGTGCTTCAACTTTTTGCATTCGCGTATGAAAATTAGTTTGCAAATAACTATTTCCGTTGATCGTTTATTAAACGGTATATTTAACGTATTGAGAGCAAACCGTTAATAGCTCCTATTAATGCAGGCATGTCCATTAAAAACATTGTTGCGTGTCTAGATAATAAGCTTTTAATTTATATTGTTGTAAAAATATTTCAATATTAAATTGACGCATTTAAGTTATTTTATGTCAAAAATAACGTCAATGCTATTTGGATAATTGTAACACTCGTGTTAAAGGCGATTAATAATCAAGATATTTTAACGCGTTATTATTATTATTATTATTATCAAGCTTGTTGATTAAATAACTATTAATTTCACACAAATTTTGGCATTTCAGTCATCGTCACTGGTCTAGATAGATTTGATGTGTGCAACATTTAAACATTAAATACATTTATACAAATACCCCTGTGTTTTTTATTTTCGAACATAGAAAAAAAAAACTTTTAAACAGGCAAACAAGTCTGGATAAGTTTGGTACAAATCCTTATTAATTTGTTCTGAAGTTTTAGAAGCAGCGCGCACCTTAGTTATTATCAGCACGCAACTACAAGAACAAATCCATGTGTTTTGTTAAAGGTCAAATGATTAGAAAATGTGTTAGCCAGCAAATGTATGTAGGTTAGAACTAAGCTTTACCTTTACACGCATACTTTTGATTATAAACACTGCGAGCAGGGTTGGTGCAAGCTAAACAAATTGCGCGGAAAAAAACAGGATTACTTAAAGAAAGTATTTCATATATTTGTTGTAAATATCTTAATTTGTTTAACTTTTTGTTAATAGATCTTCAAGTCGTCAACATTTATAAAATTTATTATTTTGCTTTCTATTGATAAAATAGCTAGAAGTCGGAATCGTTCTTGAACTTGTCGCAGATCAAAAACTTAAAGTCCGAACTGTAAAAAATGAACAAACGTGTGGCCGGTAAAAGCACGAAACCGGGTTAGGGGGAATGCGCAAAATCGTTGTTGCGTTGGCTCTAACTGCGAGCATATCACTTACAGTTTTGTTTGGCCTAATTTGACTTGACTGAAATGGCTCAAAATCAAATTTTCCAAACCCAATAAAAACTCTGGAATGAAGCTATTATGTTCATATCTAACGCCGCCACCATATTACTTTAATAAATTGACAAATAATTTTAATTAAAAATATCTACGTTTATATGTTTTATCTATTTCATTTTACAATATTTGTTTTCACGAATTAAAATTTTACTTTAAGAAATAGATAAAAATGAAATGTTACAAATCTATTATAACAAAACTTTTTGAAGTTAGATTTTTTGTAAAAATCAATTAACTAAGAAGCCTCTGATAATTTTTTATAATTTAACAATATTTATCTAACGATTATGAAGTTTTGAATATGCAATTGTAAGAAACATGCAAAACCTTCTATTACGAATTTTCTACTAAAAGCCATAGTTACGAAGTTACTAATGTTTACACATTTTTATATTTTATTTTATTTTAACCTGTACTTTTAACCTTTATTTAAGCCAAATTTAATTTTCTTCAAATTTAAATCTAAATAACTTTTAATAGAAACGTTAAAAATTTAGAACAAGTCAATATTTCTCCAAATGGTTTTAAAAAGATTAAATCGTTTATGTAAAATTTCATCATCATTGGTGTTCTGCTTTTAGCGGGTCCCACGTGCTCTATCTCTGTAATTTTTATTTTTATTAGAATATCGGTCATCTTTGCATCTTCTGCTTCCTTTTTTAGTTTCCTATCAACCATTTCTTCGATCACGTTCTTCAAGTAATCTCTTACTAATGTATGCCGGAACAACAAATCTTACAAATTCTTCAATCCAAACTGTAAACCACAAAATTTAATTGAGATTAATAAAACAATTTCAAATTATCAATAATTTGTAAGGTTACATATACATAGATAAGTTTAAAATTTTATAGACATAAATGGAATTCATAAAACAATTGATTTATAGAAAAGGCGCTTACTTGAAACTTCGACAATTATCTTGCTACAACGTCGGTGTGCAAGAAGATATATAATAAATTATATAATCATAACAATTTTTGTCATTATCAATATTTTTGTAGATTTGCGTATAGTTAAGATACACTTGCAAAAATCAATAGTATTTGATTTACATATCAACATCGATGTTAAACAAAAATGTTATAAATAGTAAACCTGTCAAACTGTTGAGAAATAAATCATTATAAATGACCAATTAAATAACATAATTATAAAATATAATAAACCAAAGGATTTAATAATCAAACAATAGTAATTAGTGGCCAAGCTACTCACAATAATTTATAACAACAAAATGCAGTAACCGGATTTGCAATTCTATTATTGTAAAGCACGCTCACTAGCAATCACTGAGCACCTTTTTAATTTTAACTTATTACTTTGAATTTAATACAACCAAAGTGATTAGTTAAAGGGGAAAAGAGCTCAGAATTTAACTTATTTTCATATTACAAGCTGTAGTAAAAATAAAATGCCCAACATTGCAGCAAAAGATCGACAAAGATAACACTTCTAAATAGTTTCAAAATGTAAAATTAATAAATGCATATATTTTTATTTTATCATCTACTTATTCTACTTGGATGGCCTCTGGTAAAGAAAACAAAAATTTGCTCGGATAGAAAAAGAAGCATATTATAGATCTCGTGCAATGTTGATATTCTTGAATTTCCTTGCCTCAAAATTTCTGTAATCTAAATGTCAAACATTATTGACCAGTCTCATAGTAGGTAAAAAACCCACCTTAACAAATGAGCTTTCTTTTTTATATTTTGATACCAAGCCTAAAAATGCAATTAGAATTTTAATTATCTGACACCACATTTTTTAATTATTAGACTTTGTTAACCCTTTATCAAGTCTTATTCAATCCTGCTTGTTTTGTTTTGTCGATAAATAAAAAGTATGTTAAATGTCCGTTTAAAAGATCCAAGAATATGTACTATGTTTTAAAAATATCGCTTTAAATGTTTTACGAGTGAAAAACATATTTGCAATTGTGGAAGGTCGCTAGTATTCAATAAACAGTATAGAAGATTTTGTCGCAAAGCTGCAATTTCAATTTTAATTTCGTTTTCACAACAATATTGTCACACTTTGTTTATTAATTAAATTTTGTACTTCAGTTTATATTTTGAAAACTTCCTCTATTTCACTTCTAAGCAACCTAAATTCATTAATAATGAAATATTGTCTGTGCTGATTACAAATACTTGTTCATACTCGTATCAAAAGAAGCTGTTGCGTGTATGTCAAATGACGCAAATATTTTGCTTAAAATTTCCAAACAAATTTCAGAAAATGTGGTTAACGTTTCTACAAAACAATCAACGTCGATCAAATTAATCAAAATAAACCTAATGAAATTGGATATATTTCTTATATTGTAGTGAATAATTTTTTTAAAATAATAATGCAAAACTAATTTGAACTTTTTTTTATTTTATTATTTCACCAATATTTTTTATTAATTTTTATTTCTATTGTTTTAGGCAACTCCGGATTATTTGATCAAATGATGGCCATACAATGGATTAGAGATAATATAGCATCATTTGGGGGTAACCCAAACAATGTGACTCTATTTGGTGAATCGGCAGGTGCTGTATCAGTATCGTTTCATCTTCTTTCGCCATTATCTAGAAATTTATTTGCTCAAGCAATTATGGAGTCTGGGAGCGCTACAGCACCATGGGCAATAATTTCTAGAGAAGAAAGTATCCTACGCGGCTTACGATTAGCTGAAGCAGTTGGATGTCCACATGAACGTGATGAATTGTCAGCAGTAATATATTGTTTAAGAAAAAAAGACCCAATAGAGTTGGTAAACAATGAATGGGGTACATTAGGAATATGTGAATTTCCGTTTGTCCCCGTTATTGATGGTGCATTCTTAGACGAGCATCCTGTTCGGGCTCTAGTAAACAGAAACTATAAAAAAACTAACATTCTAATGGGTTCTAATACGGAAGAAGGTTACTATTTTATAATTTATTACCTAACGGAACTATTCAAAAAAGAAGAAAATGTTTATGTAAATAGACAAGAATTTGATAGAGCAGTTACCGAATTAAATCCCTACTTTAATGCAGTAGCAAGAAAAGCTATTATATTTGAGTACACAGACTGGCTAAATCCTGATGATCCAGTCAGTAATAGAGATGCTTTAGATAAGATGGTTGGAGATTATCAATTTACTTGCAACGTAAACGAATTTGCTCACAGATATTCAGAGACAGGAAATAACGTTTACATGTACTATTTCAAACATCGGACGATTTCAAATCCTTGGCCTTCGTGGACAGGGGTAATGCATGCAGATGAAATAAACTATGTCTTTGGAGAGCCACTAAATCCCACTAAAAGTTACACGGCACAAGAAGTTGATTTAAGTCGAAGGATAATGAGATATTGGGCTAATTTTGCAAAGACTGGGAATCCGAGCATGTCACCTAATGGCGTTTGGACTCCAACATTTTGGCCTTTGCATACAACATTCGGCCGGGAATATTTAACACTTGACATTAATTCAACCACAACTGGTCGGGGTCCTAGACTTAAACAGTGTGCCTTCTGGAAAAAATACCTACCTCAACTAACACAAATCACTGGTAAGATAATATTTATCTTCAATACGTATGTTTATATCAATTTTATTAAAAATTGGCAAAATGATAATTCAAATTTATTTTTAATTTAATTACAACAATTGAAAGGGTCAGAGCAAAAAGGCTTTATGCGACGTTTAAAAAACCTCGATGCAAGTAATTATAGAATAGGTTCAATTAGCCGCCATTCATTAATTAGTTTAAAATAAAAAAGTTTCCTCTTTACTGCATATTAAAAAAATTGCTTTAATCTTTTTACTCGCAGCCACTAAAAATCTTAAAAAATTCAGAAGTATAGTTTTTTTCGCTACGAATATATCGGTCCTTCACGGGATTTCCGTAGATAGGCCAAGCGTTCGGCTCGATTCGGCCTAGAGAGGGGAACGGCGAAACCGAACCGCAAGGCGCCAGGTCTATTATACTTATGCAGACTGTGGCGTGGAAACAATAACTTGCTCAGTCATAATAATTAACATCGACATATTTTTTGTTTAGCTACCGGCCTCTTTCTTGCTCACATTTTCGCAGCGCAGCAATTATTTTTTGGACCATTCAAGTCAGCTGGATTTATTTTCTGGCTTTTTTCCGGTTTGCTTTTTTGTTTTTTGCTGTCTTCTTCTTTGCAGAGGAAAATAAAATAGAACTGACAAAAAAATAATATTTAACACTAAACAATAACAAATAATGTCATACACTCTTAATGAAAAAATTGAGATTATCTCATTATTTTTTCAAGGCTATTCTTTCCGCCAGATAAAGGATTTATTTTCTGTAAAATATCCCGATAGGCAGATACCTTCCGTGTCGGCGATAGCAGCAATATTTGCAAATTTTGAGGAGAAAGGGTGCATTGTAGGTTGTAAATGCCATAAAACATCCACAATAAGTGAAGATGCCGAAA
>JARJEC010054955.1:0-10625 GCA_030264575.1 Tachinus sp. AB-2021 | reverse complement strand
GTAAATTCATATCAATATAAAAATTATTTTGAAATATTATTGTATATGTAGAACACTAATCGCTATTATAGTCTTACACGAAACTATGTTTACTCAGGTATAATCGTTGTATAATAATGGAACGTGCTAAATTTGAAGTATGGGGTCCTTTAGCCTTGTATGTATCTAATAAAAATAAAAAACATTTCATTCTGTTTAATTGTACTTGATGAAATGATTTTTGTACGTTTTTTGAATGTGACAAAGATTTATAGAATCCTTCAGCTAGTGATTATAAGCAACAAATCGTAATGGGATTGATGGGGGGGGGGGGTCCAGATG
Source organism: Tachinus sp. AB-2021 (assembly GCA_030264575.1). Lineage (NCBI taxonomy): Eukaryota > Metazoa > Arthropoda > Insecta > Coleoptera > Staphylinidae > Tachinus > Tachinus sp. AB-2021. The sequence continues at coordinate 10,304 of JARJEC010054955.1, read as the reverse complement.
AGTCCTAAAAATCCTTGTAAAATATAAATGCGTGCCACTTTTTTACACTAGCGTAAAACTTACAACTAATAAAATATATATTAAAACTAAGTAACAAAATAGTAATCGTAATAGGCATGGAAAAAGTATATGTGGCGAATGAAAAACTGAAAAATATATAAAAAATAACTACTCATTTTGAGCGTTTGTTTGGATATAAGATATAAATGCTATAATCTGAAATCGGGAATATCATGCCCGACTCGACCAAGCTTGTCATGCGCGCTCAATTTTATCCGTTCGATAACAAACACAATATATAATTGAAGACCTCGGGGCAACAAGGCTATAATTTATATTAAAATTTAATTTATTAATCAAATTAAAAATTGCAACTCTTTAAAATTAAAATTTGAGACGTGACCAATAGCTTTGTTGCTCCGAGGTCCTCAATTATTGATGATGTTTCGATCTGCAGATTCATTGAAACACTTCAACCAGACTTTTTTCTATTGTAGATTAGCCAAGTTTTATTTTCTTTGTATGTTTCATAAATGGAAAAATAACTCTTTGAACAAATCTGAAATGTTTAGCCAGATTTTAAATTATTTGGTTAATATCACTATACGAGTAATCTAAGAAGCACGTTTTACTTCTAATATATTTTATTGATAAAATAAATGCAAACAAATCATTTGCGTTGAGCTCTTGTAAATAAACAAAATATAAAAACGACAACGATAAAAATGTATGTATAAATATTTAAATACATTATTGAAACTGACTTATATAGTAAACAAAATAGACCAGAACTAATAAACACACTTTAAAAACGATCCAGAAAGAAAAGCTAGATTTCATACAAAGTTTAAAGAAAGTTTTAATATACATAATCCTAGACTTAATAATAAAAAACACGTAATATGCAAAAACATGTAAAACGTACTACCAAAAAATTGATATGTAGAACATTGTTGTGTATAATTTCAATTAATATTAATTATTAATATATTGAAAACAAAAATATAGAAATAAAATAGAAAGAGCTAAAAGAAGTTTATAAGACAGTAAATGAAGGCCATACTAAAAATAAGAATATTTTTGTTTCTTGTTTTTTAGTACTTCCAGGCAAGAACAAAGACTACTGAAAGATGATAGAAACAGTTTAGCAAAACAAAAAGCTAAACGTGGAGAGATAGACACAAATAAAAACCACTAAGAAACTTTGCAACGAGAGAGCCGTAAAAAATTAAAAATTTTGAAGCGCAAAATATCAAAATTAAAATCAAATATACAGCATAAAACTTACATAAAAAAGGAGAATATGAAAACAAAGAACAAGAAGAACAACTGTTTAGATGATTAGAAAAACGAGAAAGATTCAAAATAAAAACAAAAAACAAAAAGAACAACTTTTGAGATGATTAGAATATATATGGCAACCAGAGACACCTAAGAATATTCCAAATAGAGATTCAAATATTTCTTTAAGTAAAATTTGTAAATCTAGTACCATTAAAAGGAAATTATAATATTAATAGAATTGAATCAAATATTTGTGAAAAGGTTAGGATAAGACAATGAAGAAGTGAACAAAGATACTACATATATTATTACAAGTTCAATAAATAGACTAAATAACATACAGATAGGAGAAGAATATCAGCTAGGGTAATAGTTCTCGAAAGTAAACTGGGAGCTGATGCTGCTGCAAATTACAACCTCAATTGGGTAAAGATAAATTAACATTAGTATTTGCAGATTATTATTATTATTTGAAGAAAACTCGAAGGTTTTATTTTGGAAGTAATAATTATTATTAATTTAAATTATAATGAAATAGTGTAAAATCTCATGATTTTGTATATTCATACATTTTATTTCACAAAAAGTAAAGCTAGCAGTGCAAGTGAAGAAAGAGTAAAAATATCAGAAATTAAGTTAACCATTTAATGACCAATTACTACCAAGTAGTCGACTAGTCTATTAGTTTGACTATTTATACAAAGCACATAGTAACTTATTGGTGAATACGATTTTACGCTGTACGCAAAAAGCAATAAGTTAACCTACTCTAAAATGTGTGTAGAATTAAATTATTTAATTTTTGTTGTCCATACAATAGCATATATTTTTTAGTATAAAACAATGTATTGCATACAAGCTTATGCTTCTAATTAATTATTTTACTTAAAAAAATAATTTATTAAATTAAAACTCGTTTTTGCAGCAGTGCAAAAAAACAAACAAACATTTAAGTTTGATTGCTTTGGAGAATTGGCTTCGTTTCCTAACCTATAATTAGCGGTACAAAGAGACAGCATTAAACGGCCCATTTCGACCCAAAAAGGAACCACAGACTTTAATCTGTGACATTTAAAATTGCAATTAGTGTCCGTGTACAAAAAAATCATAACTGCTGTCAATTTTATCACCCTAATTGCATATTTTAGGTTATTTATTAATATATTTTAAAAAGAAAAAATAACTGTTTGTTAAATGCTTAAACCAAATGACAGATGCGTCTAATTAGGACTTTTTTAATTTCAAAAACGTATTATTTTCTGGGAAAACGTTAAAATAAATAAAGCATAGATTAATTAGAGGGACTCATCCTTGCATTTGTAAGCCATGCTGATTCAACAAGACGTAACGTTTGAAATAAAACAGCTTGGAATGATTTTGAATTGTTTGTTAACAATTAAAGCAATTTTATTTTAATGCATTTATTTATTACTGAAAATTACGCGTTTTAGTTAATACAGCTAATTATTAGCCTGATTTATTAAGTACCATGGATATAATTACAGTAATTATTATAATTGCATGTGGGGTTGATTTATTTTTTGTTGTTTGAATATTTTTTTATTAATGTTATTTAAACTCTATGAGAGAATTGAAAATAACAGGAAATAAAATCCAAGTACGTTTCATTTGTAGAAAGTTTAAAAATTAAATCTGTTATAATTTGTGAAATACCTTTGTTTAAACGAGCGAATAAATTTCAGTTAACTTTGCGGCTTATTATCACGCATTTTGTTCTTGTATCGTGTTCGGAGGTAATAAATTTTGCGGTCGTCATATCAGTGATAACAACGGGGCGAAAAACGAGATGAGAGTTTTATATCTGTGTATATGTGTATGTGCGGTTGAATGTGGTGGCGGCACGCGACTCATCGGGACGGGACAGAAACGAACCGAACCCGGACCCAGAAAATGCGTTCCCGACCTCTCCTAACACCCCGGGTGATCCTCCCTTATTTTTGTATCGCCGCAACCGACACCCACTCGACCTTTTTTACGCTGATAAACCAAGCGCTCGCGCCAACCTCGATCCATAAATAACAGAAAGTCGGAAAGGATTCGGGGTTAAGTACCTCTTGATGACATCTTCGAGATTCTTTTGTTTTTGTTTTCATTTTTTGCCGTTGGGTTAAGAGGTCGTCAAATTCATCTCAATTTGATAATTTAATTGTATGTAATATTTAGCAGCAACAGGGTTAGATATGGATGAGCCTTTAGAGATCATCACAAGAAATGTTAAATGAGGTTATGTCCTCTGAGACACCTTGTCATAATTAGTTAGTGTTTTCACCTATATGACCACACGACACATTTGGGTATTATCTTGTTAGTTGGTTTGACCATAAAACGGGACGTTTACTATTTTGAGAATAGCCCCTGCCCTCATAAACTTGTTACAAAATATTGTTATGTTGTAAAGAAATAGCTTGGCAGTAAATTTTAGTTTTAATTATATAAAAATATATTGCAAAAAAACGTAAATCAATATTGCAGATATTATATTAACTAAAATTTTGAAATATAATGAATTTTTCAAAAATTTCAACAAGCTATTAGCATAAACACAAATAAAAACAACAAAACATATTTAAAAACACATTTGCATAAAATGCAATAATTTAAGACAATAGAAAACAAACAGATATTAATGAATATTGAAAATATTAACAAAACTTTATTTTAAATTTATTTATTTATATATTACATCATAGTCTCTATTAAACCTATGTGTGATGGCAAATGTTTGATGGAACCAACAGCTTATAAAGTGGCGTTCTAACCTTCCCGATGGATAAAGCATTTTTGTTACTCGATCATAATAGAAATAATAATAAAAAACAAAGATGAAATTTATAATTTTAAAGTTCATCAGTTAGTCTTATGCTCAATAGACGAAAATCTTGCTAAAATGATTGAAGGTAGATATGCTCCTTGCCACATGAATTTTGCTCTCCCTTACTCCAAATTGCCACTACTATAATATTTATTATATAGATAATATAATATCATTGCAATTTTGACCTAATCTGTATATCAAAAATTTTATAAGAAAATATTCATAAATAAAATAGATATTGGTATATACCTATTTTGGTTGCCACCCGGTATATAATGTTTTTATTTTTTGTTAATTTATTTATGTAACGCAGGATGAAGATTTAAGTTCATTTAAAACCATATAGTGTAACTAAATAAAATAAATAGTAATAAATAATAAAGTTTTATTTCTTATTATGAATTATTATTATTCAGTTGTCTTCTAAATTGTATCTAGTCACAGATTTCTAACTATATCTCAGGAACGATGAAAGATACAAAAATATGTATAAGATCTCTAGGAAATTTAATTCTCAACAAAAAATTGTTGATATTTACTAAAATATTGCATATTTTTTTATTTATTTTATAGTTAAAATAGAGTAGGAATAGAATAGAGTATGAAAATGCAGCGGTTTCACGCTGAGCATAAGTTACAGAAGTCTGGCAATGAGTTTGCCTGCATTTAAACATTTGGCATTATGATTTTCTATCACAGTAACTCCCTATGAATTAAATTAGAGAAAAATCGATCATCTGGCTTTTAAGTAAGTAGGCCTTTTTGCATTTTACTTCAAACGCCCACTTTGGGGGTTTTCCGGCCGATGTGGGGTACCAGACTTATTGGTGTCTTTAGAAAGTGTACTATACAAATTTAACAAATTTCCCCCTAGAAATGATTTGACCATATCGGTCGGTAGGTCTTAGACTAGATAAGCGATGGTGAAAATAGTATACAAGAAACTCCATCTAATATTCAAAATAAAATAAACATTGCCTAGTTGGACATTTTATATTTGAGATTGTAAAAACAATACGAAAATTAATACAAGGTTTATAAGATGCTTGCATATTTTGCAAAGAAACGCAAGATATACAAACATTCAACATGGTCATTGACATGGTCACACTACTTTATGCTTATAACGACTTTAGCCAAAAAAACAGCGTCTATATTGATATGTTTACCAAATCTATTTCCTTTCTATAATAAAAATACTTTGAATAAAAACACGTTGACTGTTGTACCATGGGTCTTAGCTTTGCTTCCGGGCAGTCCTTACTTAGAGGGTCGACTTTTTCAGGTTAAGAAAAGTCACATTGAGCACACTCTTCTTTGGATAGGAAGAAAAACAGTTGGTCCCGTGTACTGTCTGGATGTTGCGTGCACGTTAAAGAATCCAATCATTCAGGTTGGAATTTATTTGGAAAATTTTCAAATGTGGTTAACCGTTGGTGATTAGTTCATAGATGACAGAATATGGCCGACGTTAAATAAATAAAACAAAAGAAAAATTCCATTTATTAATTTTCTAATTGCAAAAGTGAAACAATTCAGGTTTAGCGGATGTGAGTAGTCATTTAGTAACTTGTTTGGTTAGGAAACTCATATTCGGCTCGCTCGACCAACTTCCAGATTTGTGATTAAATGACTCGTGAGCATAATGATAAAATAAATAAAATAAATTGTACTAAAAATGGGCATAATTTAAATAGTAATAATTCTACTCATTAATTCATATTTGTTACGCTGCCACAATGTAAAGGAAGTGTTTATGTGGCCATATTGATTTGCTTTGAAAATGATACAAATTTGTTATGTAATATAATATATAAGTTTTCAGACAAATAAAAGAATATTTTTTGCAAAACAGTGTTTTATCTCTAAGGCCATGCAAAATTAGATAATATGGTATTTGTGAAGTGTATGTAAGTCACAGAAGAAATAATACTAAATAATAATAATAGTAAAAAATAATAATAGTAAAAAAGGTGTAATTAGTATGCAATTCATAAAGCAGCAAAGGTGTTAAAATGCTAATTATTGTATTATTGTATATGTTATCTTTACCTTAACAAGCCGTGGCATTGTGCATTCTAGTCACGGGGTAAACTTAGCTACAGGCGTTTTAGTTATGGAGAAGTTAGTTCTAGATTTTTTAATGGCAAAAATTAATGTAGTTGCTCATTTTCTTTTTATGAATCTATCAAAATAATTTAACGCGGCGTGACAAATAATTTTCTATTTTGTAAACCTAAACGCCAGTGTAAAGAAAATGTTTTCATTGGTACTAGAGACTGACACTCTTCAAACATGTATATAAACTTTTTCAAGATTGGCGTCAAGAAAGTTTCGTTTTTCATTATCTGAATATTTTCTTTGATTCTTTCCAAAACCTTGCAAAAATGTAACGGTTGAAAATACTCTATTTAAATAGAGATTTCCAATGCTGCCAACAGTTTAAAATTTGAAATTTGAAATAAGAATATTTTTTGAAATTTGTTCAAATTTCAAAAATATTTAATATAATTTTTATTTTTGATCCATAATCATAAAAATACTTTATTTATAGTGGGGATAAAGTTACGGTTCTAAAGAGACGTAATTTTTATCCCTTCTAATACTACTAAAGGACGTTACATCTCAAATATTAAATCTTATTTATGCTTAGATAATAAATTCATCATTATTTATTGTATAAAAAATCATTAATACAATATAAAAGAACAAATATATAAATTTTATTAGTATAAAACTTAACATAAATGGAGTTAATTTAATTAAAAATTATGTTGTTAAATTACTGATGTATTGTTACCTGAAATATGTCTTGATGAAGCAGATATAACTTAAAGCTACGTCCCATAGTTTTGATTAAACTTTGGTAGTAAAGTTTCCTGAAATAGATAATGTTCGCTCGAACTGTAAGCTCGTTGGTAAAATCAAAATCAAAATTTAACAAACAGATTTCATTTTTTTAAATATTTTCTAAGCATGCAAAAAACAATTTGTTGATATTACAATTATATTTAAATTTATAATTTTAAATTTATATATATTTTTATTTTAATTTTTAAAATTCGAAATAATATTTATTAGAACAAATTTCGGAATTCTCGAATTTCAAATTCGGTACATGCAATCCCCAATATATATATATATATATCAAAAAATCGATGCTGCGTTTCCATTAAAAAAATGTATGGCGTGTTTTATAAACGGACGAGATAAAACTTGAAACGTATTATAAAATACACCCTGTATAGCATTAACAATTCTTCAAAAAATAAAATAACAGAAAGAGCACCGAAAATCCGGATTAGTAATAAAAGCATTTCTAAGTAATAATGTTTCCTGAGAAATCTTTTAATTAGTATTATTTGAACAAAGTAACTTTTTCTATGAATTGTAATTATCCAGCCAGACAGCAAAATTGAAATAAAAAAATTGATGATTTACGTGATTCTTGACATGGTATTTTCGATTTTTGTAGTAATTTATTAGGCGCCCACCTGCCCCGAGAGAACCAATCATGTAATTACGACACGGTGGCGGAATTTCCGGCGAGCACGATTTCCGGTCAGCATTCCTGCAAGGACGACTAACGCCAGGATCATCGCACCTAGCTCTGTATCATGAGTCATGAGATCTAGCATTATTTTTCACATGAAAGTAATCTGTGTGTGTCGTGCAGTGGACGTCCTGCTGCTGTCCCGCAGGCTGTTAAGCTTCGAAATGAATGAAACGAGTGAATGAGCTGACCGACCAGCCGTATTTATTTTAACCTACCCTAACAAATACTATCGTTTATATATCACATTTGTCACTCTGCGACGACACTCTGAAAAAATAAAAGTGAAACTGAAGAGTGAAACCGTCAGCAGGAAAAGGTATGAGGGAATTTAGGTCAGATTGAGAAGGATTTTGTTGGTTTATAAATACATACATTGCTTTTACCTCGGGTATGAGAAGATCATTAAATTACCATCAGTAGTCATTTGTCAACTATCAGCAGGAATTTGGCAGACCTTGATCGATTGTAAATTTAATTTTAATAGATTAGTTACTAAAATAAACATGAGGAAATTATTGTGATTTGATAAATGGATATTTATTTATAAGACAAACGACGCACGATTATCGAAACGGGAAAATTGAATCGATGGAAGTGAAAAAATTACCTTGTCTGCAAGTTATAAATAAACAAATTATTATTGGCATTTTATGTGTATAGACAATTCATTTTGAAATCAGTATCAAATAAAGCTGTTGAATTATCCTAAATAGAAATATTAAAAAAGTAATTTTACCATTTAAAATTATTTTAAATCTTTTTAATGTCTCCAATTTAAATAATGATTAAAACATGACAATTTATTGATATATGATTAATAATTAATTAGATATTATTTATTATTCTCTCGGAGTAAGAGTAAGCTTTTTGCACATTATAGTAAAATCTTTCTCCTCTTCGCTGTTTCCTTCTTTTTCATCCAGCATATCCTGAAATCTCTGCCCGTAATCCTCATCATCACTGCTCTGCTCTTCCTCATTGAACGAATAATTTGAAGTAACATCAACCCTAATAACTTGTATAGTTTCAGGGCTTGGTGGTTTTGATAAAGAAAATCTTAACTTCTTTCCGCACTTTTTTTTCTTACAAACTTTATGCTTCGATAACGTATGTTTGCGTTTTAATAAGTCTTCATTATCATTATTATCAACATGATTTGCTGATTCTCTTATTAATTTTTCAACATTATCATCTATTTCGTTATCATCAATGTCTTCATTATTGTTTTCCTCCCAGTAACATTCTTCATCATTAAAATCGCAGTTATTTTCTTCAAATGCATCGTTATTAGTATCTTCATTATCTTTAGGTTTAGGATTATATGCGGATTTTAATCGGGGACGCTTTTTAGCCCATCGTTCCATCGAAGAACCGGTATTAAATAATGCCCCGTTTGGTAATTCAAGTTGTGTAATAGCCAAGCAAGGTTCTTTCTCAGTATTGAATCGTTTGCATGGTTTATCAAAACGAAATGTGTAACTGTAAATTATTTTATTAATAAAAATTAACATTTTGTATAAAATTTATTATTTACCTATGAAATACCTTGCTGATGCAGTGCGGATTTCCCATGCAGCATTCTTTCCGGTTTTCCGGGTTGGGATTACGTGGTAATTCTTTTCGTTGTTTCAGTTCAATCTTGGTGCCCTCCATGCGACTAAAAACTAAGTCGCAAGGTTAGCAAGGATGTTGAGAGAACAATGCGGACCGAGGACATGCAAAGCAGTGCAACAAGAAAGAAACAAAAAGCAGTTCCGAGAAATTTTATGTGTAATCGTGCGAGCCATTTCATTTTAATATATGTGTTTGTGTTCACAAAAAGCATGCGAAATATTTACATAAATTTTCAGAACAAGGCTTAATCGATGGTTTAGTATAAGAAAATATTGATACAAAATAAATATTTGGTTGTTTATGAGATTCACTTGTGAAGATTTGAGAAATTAGTATTTTATGTTAAATTAAATAAATTATAATATAAGATTCAATTAAAAACACAAATTAAAAACATTTTTAAACACTCATTTTTTACCAACAAGTCTTTTCAAATATATTGTTATTTTTATACAAGATAATTGATTTTATACAATATCAAATTCCAGATTTAAAGAATATAAAAAATCACAAACCGGCTAACTTACCATTTTTATGAAACGACACCAAGTAATTATATAGTATTGTAATAATTATTTGTATAATTAGTGACAGAAGCAATATTTTTGCACGAGTTTTAAGCAAATGCACAAAAGTTAAAGATGCTTTCTAATGTGTACACAATTTCTATTGTATATTCTATATTAATTAAGATTCTTTATAAATTAATGCATGCACAATAATTGTCAAGGTTGAACAATTATTGTAAATAAATATAATGGAAAACGTCTGTGACAACAGCTAACAAATACTGCTCTTGCTTAATTAGTATCAAAGAAATCAAAGAGTAAGTACGATCAGGAGTATACGACCCTTCTAAAATTCAAATATGGAAAAAGTGCAACAGGTCTAGATGAAGATCTTGTTTTAGCGTATCTTTATGAAAACTTATGATAGTATACAGTTTACATTTAAATTTTTGAATTTTCAGTCACAAATATTACAATATTCTACATTATGGACTATTTATTAAAT
>JARJEC010054943.1:0-13953 GCA_030264575.1 Tachinus sp. AB-2021 | reverse complement strand
TATATATATAGTTTGTTAGATCTAAAATTTAAAATAACAAAGTTATAGTTTCTGGTGTTGTTTTAGGAAATAGCCTGTATAACAATTTTAAATCACTGACATGTTTTGACATACAATATCATGTTAATGATAATAAATAAAATTATTATTTAATGTATATTGATTAATTTTTAACAAAATATTTTAGCAAATGGACTGTTAATTTACAAAATACATTAATTAATAATTTTATTTAATATTTGGACAAAAGCATTTTATGCCGAAGCATGTCACTGATTTACAATTTTAATATTGTTTATATTTTAATATATTTTGTTTATAAGTACATTTTTAAGTGAAAAACACTATAATTTTCATTTACTTATTATATATTTTAATAATATCAATTGTGTTTGTAGAATATCAAGTAATATTATTTTCGGTTGATAGTTTATTAAACGGTCTATTTAATGTTTTGACAGGAAACCGTTAATAGCCCCTATGGATGGCCATTAAAAACATTGTTGCGTTGATAGTAATAACCTGTAAATTTATTAATTAATATATTATAAAAATATTTACAATACTAACAGATGACAGATTTAATTATTTACGTCAAGAGTAATTTCAATGCTATTTTGATAATTGTAAATTATGTCAGGATTTTCTGTATATTTTTAAGAAGTCAACAGAACATTTTTTAATCAAAATTCGTGTTCATTGCGATTAGTAATTTCGATAAGTAACGCGTTTAATTGATTTCATTAATAAGCTTGTTGATTAAATAACTATTTTTGACAGGAGACTGTTAATAGTCTCTGTTAATGCATGCATGGCCATTAAAACGTTTATTATTATCATTACTACTAGGCAACCTAGTATAGCAAAACAATATTTACAATATTAAAATAACAGATATAAATTAATTTAATTAAGTATACTATAATTAGTTGTTAACATACATTATATGACTATTTTAAATTAAGTTTGTTGATCATTTTTTTAAGTTTCATTAAGGTAAGGCTTATTTAATCAGCTTTATTGTGAGAAATGTAACTTTTTTATTAAGTGAAAAAAGGTTTACTTGTTTCACTGTTTGCTTTGATTTTAGAATTGATCGTTTATACCTGGTTCCAAAAGATTGGAAATAAATATTATTGTAAAATATTTACGTTGATAGATTGATTTATGGTATTTATAAAACATCTAGATTTACGTTTTATGGAAACTGTTTATTACTTTGCAAATTAATTTATAAATTAAAAAAACTGACAACATATTTTCGTTTCAGCAGTCAAACATTAAGTTGAAGGTTAAGATTTTTAAGTTAAATGTAATTAAATTAACAGATCTTTAGAATTTATATAACCGATAATGCAACGTTTCTGATTAAAAAAGGAAATGAGTAATCTCTGTTATGACTTCATGATTGTTTGATTTAGAATTCACGCAATATATCTATAAGTTATATAGAAGTTGTTTATTAGTTATTAAAATATTTTAAAGTTAAATATAACTGGCAACAGGTACAATAAAACAGTCAAAAATTAAATTAAATTAATTATGTTAAAATTTTCAAGTTGAAGTCATTAAACTCATAGAACAGTTTTCACAACCTTTAATTGATGTAGTTGATCAGGGTAATTTTAAAGCGCTCGCGCAATAGTAGCCAAATTGCGCTAGTATTTTTGTACCAATAAATAACATTATAGTCATTGGTCATTTTAATATCATATCCTTTATTTAAAATATTTTTTTTAAATTTGTATTATATATAACATAGTAAGGTTAAATATTGAACAAGTAACTACTTAGTTTTCTTTTAAATTTCTTTAACTTGTTAATCTTCTTCATACCCCATGGTAAGTGGTTAAATAGTTTGATAGCTGTATACAGTATAATAAAATAAAAAACAATAACGTACGAATCTAAAACGTTATGGCTAAAATTAGTGATCCATTGACAGTTTTGATTTTGGTTACGTTTTTCGCCAGTCTTGTTTTTTTAAGGTTTTTTTTTGTAAATTTATAGAATCTATTGTTTTATAGGTATCTTTCTAAATAATATTGAACCTATACGCTATTAAATATCTAATTCAATAATCTATTACAAACCTAATGCCTGTTTGACACTATGCAATTTATTATATCAAATATTGTATAGTTTATTAAAATATAGCATGTCATTGCAGAGTTTAAACTTGTCTAATAAATAAACTGTACAACTTTTGATATAATAAATTTCATAGTCTTAAACAAGCATAAGAAAATACTAGATTTTATTAACTAAATCTTAACGGAACAATATTAGTTCCGAATATGCCTTTCGCTAAAACTAGAAGAGGAACCGAATATTTGTATGCGGTTTTGATTTTGGCTGATAATCATATTTTGGTCGAACACTAAGTAAATGTACCTTAGTGTTTCGTACAGGCACATAATGTTGATTATTCAAAAAAAGTTCTGACAACATATTTTCTGTAAAATCATATAGTAAGTTGTTTTTTTGTAATAATACAATATCAAAATCAATATATTTATCCTATACTATTATTTGCAACATTGACTTTAATGAGATTTTAAAAATTGTGCCCCGTGCATTCACCATAATTTTTAGATGGGATGTTTCTATATAAAATAATTTTGGAATAAAATTCTTGTAATATAAGAATTGTAATATAATTCCATTGTTTATATTATTCGCATTGATATTGTATAGCAAAAATTTATTTTATAACTATTAAATTAAAATTAATTGTTTAAAAATTTATAAAATAATACATTAATAGTTAATATTAATAACTTTGAAATTCATTTCACTTTAATCATTAATAAAAATATCCATGTCAAATTTAATAAATCTATATAATTAGATATAATAGAATATAATAAATTTTGTCTTTTAATTATTTTTTGCAATATATGATATTAATGACTATGATTACGATGATTTGTCAATCTTTATGTTTCAATTACTCTCCAGTAATGATTTTGGTCTCCACCAAAATCAGTTAAGAAAAATAATTATTAAGAAAATAACTTATAGACCATAACGTCAATGAAGGCCTTCAAAGGCATGTGCAATTTCCAACTTGCTCGGTATAAAATAAAAAATTATTCTTGGTTGATTCTGACGAGTAGGAACTGAAAGTAGAAATAACTTGAATAAAACATCATTTTATTGATTTATGATAAACATGATACTGTTTATTTCTTTTAAATTATTTTAAATATATTTTAATACAAAAACAATAAAATGGTTCAGTTCATTCGTTGAGCAGTATAGAACTGATATCATTTCCGCAATCAAGCAGTCAAAAATTAAATTAAAAGTTAAGATTTTCTAGTTAAGTGTCATTAAATCTCATTAAATTTATAGATTAACACAATTTTTATAACCTACAATGACACTTTTGATTGAGGTATTTGAACAGTGTTTCTTGATGATTTTCTCATTGCAGGGCAATTTTATGTTCTTTGGGCTAGAAAAATCCAATTACACTCGCGATTTTGTGCCAATAATAGTTATTTATGTATAAAGTGGATTAAACATATAGATTATAGCGCGAAGAAATGTATATGTTACAATCTATGTTATGCCCACGATACATACTACGTTTTATTTGATTTCGAAATCATTATTTATATTTATAAATCATTTAAATTAAATTTGAATGAAATTATACGATGGCGTCATAATTGTTTGATTTCTGATTTACATGAAATGAAATATCGAGATTGTTTACATTTCTTTGGAAACTGTTTACTACTTTTAAAATTATTCCGATCCATGCATTTAAATTTAATTTTTAATTTTAATTTAAAAATTATTTCTTTTATTAATTGTACAATATACTAAGGTTTTCTGTTTTAAATTTTATTGTTAGATAGATATTTTTTTTAATCAATTTTTAATAAATTTTATATCAAAACTTAATTTTTTTACCTAAATTGAAATTTTATATTATCATTGTTTCAAAACTTACTATTTTCTGAGTTTTTATTTTATTTAATAAATTACAATATTTAGTTAGTTTAATTGGATTTTTATAAAAAGTTTTGCTTTTTTTTGTTTTAATTTGCAATTATTTTTATTTTTGCTCATTTTTTTATCATAAATTACTTTTTAACATCTGCAATCGCACTTTTTAAAATATCTCTTTTATAAATTAGACATTTTAGTAAATTTTATATTAATATTAAACTAATTTTTTAAAATGATTCTGAATTTAAGTTAATTTTCTCTCATAATTGTCAGTATCGGTATTTTTTCTGATATAATTATTAATTAATATCAGAAAAACCGGTTCAAACCGGTTCTAACCATTCGGTTCCGTGCAAAAATACGGTTTTTCTTTTTAAATGTTAGGTTTAGTTTCGGTATGCGGCTCAAGAAAATTAGTCCGGTTTGGTCCGGGTTTAGTTCCGGTCCGATTTAGTTCCAATCTCTGCTTTATAATTAAATAAAACTGACAACATTTTTGCAAACCAGCAGTCAAACATTAAATTGAAGGTTAGGATATGCAAGTTAAACGTCCACACAATCTACACAGTTCTTATAACCTGCAGTAAGAAGTTTGACTGATGTATTTGAACAGTATTGATTTTTTTGATTCTTGGCAACGTTGTGCCCCTAGAGCCATAAAAGCGCCCGCATTTTTGTACCAGTTTAATTTGATGTAACAATTTTTTTGATATAATTGATTAATTAAGATCAGCTTAAGCTTATACATACAATATATGAATGTTTATAAAAATTTACTTAAAATTATTTTAAAGTTTAGATTATTATTTATTTACAATTATTTAGATTAAGCTTATATCTTTTAATTGTTACGTAATCAAGTTTGTAATTCAATAATTTTAGAGTTTTTTTTTGTTTAATACTAAGATAAAATTTATAAAAACTTTAAAAAGTAATAGTTGAAATATAATGTTTATAACATATTATAATGATATCAAAATGTATTTATCACCGTGAAAGTTTATTACGGTTTTAGAGTTTAGTAGGTATGTAATAAATTTGTTGCAGTCAAATCGCTCGTGCTGGTTTGAGGGAAAAGCGGTTAAAGTAGGAATGTTTTATTGGTTTTCTAGAACGTTGATCGATAAGCTGCCGTAATGTGTGCACGAAATGAGTAAATCAACTTGGCAGTTGGATTAATTCCCAAACTAGTTACTACATTTTTAGATTTGTTTAATTAGAGCTAATATGTATATATATATATGTTTCCAGATAGGGTTTACAATAGCTATATATGATATGGGGTATTGATGGGATATATGTTTCGAAACTCACTTTGCACCATCGGATAATTTAATATATAGAGGCCGCCTCTATATATTAACGCGGGTTGACGATAACAAAAAAAAATAATAGCAAAAGTCCATTTAATCCTCTTGAAAAAAATCAAATTTATTGAGGACCTCGTGAGGCCTAACAAAAAGTTTTTCTATATTTTGAAAATAAAATTTTCATTTTGGAACTATCTGCAGTTACCATTTAATCCCCAATCTGTATATACAATTACGCATGCAAGCTCTCTTGTTATATAAACATTTAATTATTATTTTACGCACGCATTCAATTACAATATTCAACCAACTCTTACATGGTCTACCCTGCTTTTCGATGATAAATATTTTGCCATTGTAAATTTGTTTTGTCACTTGATCCTCATTCATTCTCTCAACATAACCAATCCAACGTAATGTACATTGTTTCTATTGGTGTATCAGTGTTACTTTCCACATTCATTCATTACCCACTCATTTCTAACCTTGTCCACGCAAGTCTTTCAGATTCAAAACTTAAAATTGAATAGAAATATTCTATTTTGTGTATAGCATCTATATTTTGAATAGAAATATTCTATTTTGTGTTAATATTAAAAACATGTGCATTCATTATTACTGGATAAAACATACTTTGGCATCAAAGTAGAATTGTTAAAAAAAATATTATTCGATTTTAAATAATAAATTCAACAATATATTATTATACGTGACAATAATTTTGTTTATTTTTGTCGTTTGTGAACATCTTTCACTTATCGATACATTACATTTATCTTTATTGTCTTAATAACAATAATTCACTATTATTAATTTAAATTAAAAAATGTATTTAATTTGATTTTCTAAAACATATATCAAGCATAAGTTTTATCAACAGTTTAAACATATATCAATTATATTACATTCAGTCTACAGTTTATTTTATTTGTTGCAGGAGATTACAGAGACTTAAAACTACCACCAGCTGCTTTTCAGCAAGTCTCTGAGTTAGTGAGCAGAAGCCCTGAATTCACGATATCTGCTTGGCTAAGGCAGGAAGTTGGTAACACGGGTACGATAGTTAGTTTTGCGCACGGTTTCACGCGCTATCTAGAACTTCAATCGAGCGGTCGAAAGAATGAAATTAGGCTGCACTACACGTCGCGTGTGGACTCTAAAGTGTATGTGGAAACGTTCCATTATAAACTTGCAGACAATCTGTGGCATCATGTCGCTATATCGGTCAGCGGCTCACAGGCTGAGCTGCTGGTGGACTGCCATCCACTGTATAAAAGACTACTTAGACCCGGTGCGCCGGATAGAAATTTTTCCGAGCCTCAGCAGCTGTGGTTGGGTCAAAGGAATCAACATTTTCATTTTAAGGTAAGTGCTCTATAATACAATTGCCGAAAGTTTAATAATGTATTACTCATACTTAAATCCATTAAATTACATGTCAATCGAAAACTTTGACGAACGTTGCGTGTTTTGGTTATTGGTCGTATATTTGAATATGTTATTGAATGCCCCAAATACGACACGTGTCCTTTAATCAATGTTTATCGTGAAACTTTTTCTATTAAACCTTCAAATAAACAAAAAAACAATTACATTATTATTAAGCATGTGAATGAAGCAAAATGAATCTCAACATATATAAAAATATTTGATAAAAATATGTATACTAGCAATATTAATGAATAACTAATTAAAGTAACCAACTTCACTAAACTATGTTTTATTGACTAGTTCCCATAAAAAAATATTACTACGACAAAATCTAGAAAATACTTTTTTCATGTATTTTATGTTATTTTAACATTTTTTATAATTAATATGCAACTTAAGATACAGTCATGCCGACATAAATCTAGTACAAACACATTTGGTATGTGTAACAAGGTCGTTAGATTAAAACTGATTTATACTCAAAATGACATATGTCAATGGGTTAGGTAATATGAGAAGTCAGCTTTACAACCAACAATTTTAGATAATTGCATAACTGGATATAAATTGCTTGTAATAGATTTATGTGAGCAAAACTGTAGATGTACAGTTTGCTTACATAAATCTAGAACAAACAAATTTGTTTGGTGTAACACGGTCTTTACTTTCATATTAGTTCTGTTCGTTTGTGTGTTCGGGACTGTTCAAAGCATATTTCACTGTTCGTTTGTAAGCCCTAATTTGCATTAAGTAGTCCGCATTTTGTTTGTTTGTATGTTCCAAATATGAACTTTTTACTCCATCTGTCCAGCAAGACTAAACAGTTTAAGTTAGGAGCGAGATTAACGTGCTAAAAATTAAAATTATTAGTTCTAAAACGTATATTTTATTGAAATTAATATTATAATTATTATTTCTACGCCATTACTCTATTTGAAATAAAATTCACCTTAGATGGGGATCAAACCCATAACCTTTGGATTTCATGTCCACTATATTTTTTTTCTATCTTATCGATTTATTTTAATTTTCTACGATAAACAAATGTGTGATTAGTTATGTATACCATATTTGTTAATATTGTTACTTGTTTTTGATGAAATAGAAAAATAGAAAAAAAAGTGGACAAAAGGTTATGGGTTCGATCCCCATTCAAGGTGAATTTGTATTAATTGCGTAAGTTATTAATTTTTACTTTGTAGTATAAATAATAAAAATGAATAAACAAGCCAAATCATTGATTATCTCAACTGTTATTGTCAATTTTCTTTTTACTCCAATTTGCTCAACTTCTGTTTGTTAGTACAGTAGAGTGTATGAGAATTATTTTGAACTGTGACGTCATAACGGAACTTACTCGGAGCAGTTCCGAACACACAAATGAACAGAGCTACTGATTTGCTCAAATAGGCATCTGTCAAGAGTTAAAAAACATAAAAAGTCACTTGCACAACAAACTTTTTTAGATAATCGAGTAAATAGATCTAAAATCTAGTACTAGATTTATGTGAGCATAATTGTACACAAATGAATTGAAGATGAATAATCAGAAACTGAAGTCAACTTTGAAAATAAAATTAATAAAATATGTTAATTAAATAAATGATGACAATCTTTTTTATATCTTGTGGCGATTTTGTTTACACCTATATAGTGTTTTTCAAAAGTAACCGTTGAATATAAGTAAGACAAAAAATACTCAAAATACTTCAAATTTTATTTTGGTGGGAGGCATCTGTTGTCATGTGTGTCAGTTTCCTCCTTCACTCCTACAACCTCTTCTCAAAAATATTAAATGGTATTACCCACCTTGTGACACCTAATTTGAAAGATCTGTATGACAGTAGTTCAGCTGTGAAAATTCTTATTAAAACAATGTCAGTGTGCTGGGACCACATAGCAGAAGTTAAACATTTAAAATTACAATTTATATAAAAAATATTAGTCGCGGGACTCGAATCCGGGACCCTTAGCATTGTAGACGAACTTTCAGCTGCTACGAGTTTTTATTATAAATTATTAAATGTCTATCAAAATGAATTAATTTAACCGATTTCTTTAGATTAATACGGGGGTATGTAAGTCGAATTCTTTATATTGAAGTTGCTCCATCTCAATTCCACTCATTGAGTTTACATCTTCTTTTTTTTTCGCGACAGTTTAAGTTCATATGCACTTGACGCGACAACGAGAGAAGATATAAAATCGAAAAAGTTAAATTGAAATAGATTAGTGTGACGATCAATTTGGCCTTAAAAATTGTCCCTGTAGAAATTTTACTTTAAAAATGTTTGGACCGCATGTCTGGTTTTTTTTTAATAATATGAAATACTTATGTAAAATGTTTGAAAACTCTGAATCACTTCAACTTCTATTAGAAAGTCATCTTTTGGCACACTTTTTATATGTATGTCAAATCCCACCATGTAAAACCTCATTTGAAATGCTTTTATGTCAGTAATTTAGCTGAGCATTTTAGATTTTTTTAGTTTGATTAGATATGCAGTTTTTTCACAAATTTATATAAAATACCCAAAACAATAATAATTGAAAGTCCTAAAACACGTCAATTTTTTTGTTATACTATTGTCATGTGTCAAACTGCATACTAAAAATTTCAACTTTTTTGTAACACTCAAAAAAATTATATACAAGGTAGAAAAATTTGATCGTTACTATAGGCAATTTTGGAAACTAAAAATGCAAGATAAATTTTAATAAGATTGTCTTGAGCTAATTTTGCTAAATGAGTTTAATGGTAGTAAAATAATTAATAAAAGAATTCATCTAGCACTCTTAGTTTCCGAGCCTATAGTAACGTCCAAATTTGGCCACACTGTACACTAATGTGTGCATATGGCAGAATGAGTTTGTCACAAAGTGGATTATCCCAATTAAATTTTTTGAAAGATGCCTCTTTTTGGGAAGGAGATAATTTACACACATGTCAACAGTATGCCAAAAGATAACCTTTTTAAAATAATAGTCGGCGTGTTTCGTGATTTACAATTCACAAATATTTTGTCTATTTTATATCAATTTGAAAAAAAATTTAGACATGCAGTATAGAAAATTTAAAAAAAAACAAGTGCACCGAGTTACTGACATCAAAAGGTTATAATAATAATATAATATAAATGAACTGAAATCGTGCGTGAATGACTAATCTAAAAGGGATGTTCTTTATGAAACTATTTTAGTGGAATCCAAATGTATCACAATTTTGGTGTTGTTCATATACGATTTTGTACGAAAATATTTTATTGGACAATTAGATATTATATTTGGTAATATAGACGTTTGGAATTAATTGTTGGACAAACGACAAACTATGTTGATAGTGCAAAAAAAATTAATCTAAAATGCTGAGGAAGTCTTCATTTGGTCTCACGCGGATCTCAAAGTTTTGTTAACTTTTGGCAACGTAACAAATTTTCTAATAAAATTAAACTAAATACACACATCAAATATTATTTTAAATAACCACCACAGCATGTAAATCAATCTGACAGATTACCATTAGTTGTGTTCATGTCATTGCCTTCTTTATAATTGGAACTTTATTAGAAATGCAACTTAGCAAGTTGCTGGACGTATTTTTAATTTAAAAAAGTAATAACAATATATAGGGTGAGCCTGGGAAGACGCCGGGCTCCTATGTCCTTTTTTTATTATGGGTTTTACAAAAAAGGCGTCTTTATGTTTTAAGTGATATATTTATAGGTTTCATTATTTTCAATATACTTCTTAATCTCTAAAACAAATATATTTTCTAAAGCCAGATTTACTTGATACTTCTATCAACTTTAGTTTTTCAAATGAGAACCTATTTTTGTTTATTATGAAAAAATTTACGTTTTCTTCTATTTTCAACGGTGCATACATTTCAATTATTTGAAAAACAAAAATAAAATATAACAAATGCAATAAATACAATAAGTCAAAATAATTTATATAATATAAATTTCAATTATTTATTCTTACACTAATCATATTTTAATCTGTTACACGGTTTTTGTTACATATTTGAATAAATAATGTTGTAATACTCAAAATTATAATCTTATTCTTATTTTTTCCAAATAATTAAAAAATGTATACATCATTGGGAAGAATAAAAAGGAAAGTTGATAGTTATATTGTATAAACATGGCATTGTAAAAATATTTGTTTTGGGGGTTTCTGGAATTTTTTGTTTTGCCCGATTTTCTGAGATATTCAGGGTAATTATTATTGAAAAAATACCCTATATTTTGTTTTCCATAATATGGTCATCGAAATCAAAAACAAAGTTTTAAATTTCTGTTTTTAAAATTGCTTAAAAGTTTATAAACTATACTACTTCTTGCTGAAAAGCTATGTATTATTCAAGATTTGAAATATAAAATTGTTTGAATATTGGAAAACGATTATTCAGTTTCATTTATTATTGTCGAACGGTGACGTTAAAATTGTGTGTTCGTGTTAATTGCGATTGTACAAGTTATAGCACTTTTACACATCATTTAATTTTAGTATAAAATCAACATGGATTACATTATTTAATTGATTGAATTTAATTTTATTTAATATTTGAATATTAATAGTTGAAACACCGGTTGTTTGAACTATATTACTTACTATTTCAGCAAATTATAGCCATTATTTGCAAGACATTATCTGAGACCTATAATTAATGTATTCTGTTATATAATTAATTTAACTAAATACTTTTTGTCCATCGAGAAACTATTTTAGGGTAAAAAGAGATGATACACGCTAGGTGCAATGTGATGGTTGTACGGAGGAAGGCCAAACAGGTCCCAGCTAAACTCATGCACTTCTCTTGTCACATTCGTAGTGTGAGGTCGGGGATTGCCATGAATCAAAACAACACAGTTTGTGAGCATTCCTTGTCGCTTATTCTTTGTATTGCACAACACACTTTCTTAAGCGTCTTACAGTAAACATTTGCAATTGATTGATTTTATAAGGGCCCCATTCTAAACAAGCACTACAATGTCAAATTTATATTTTAAAATAACAAATTGTTGTCAGAAATCACAATTAATCGACAATGTTTGTCATTAATACTGGCGATGCTATGTATTACAAAAAATAAAAAAATCGATTATATACATAAATACTACAAATCCTGTATTTAACATGATTATAAAGTTACTTCAAATTGCATTTAGTAACACAATATGAGAGGTTATGTATCAAAGTATATGGACATATCTAACAATAACTAAATACATCTCAAAATGTATAAATAATGAAACTAAATAGTCGATTGACAACAAATAACACATTTGGTTACCTTACAGCCCCGTCATTCATAATTCGTTCAAAATAAGCTTTAACACTGACATGAAATAACAAAACAGACACTACGTACACTCATTTCATATATTTAGTAATATGCAAATAATATGTTTAATAATTTACGTAAAATTTACTCAAATTATAATATGTTATTTTAACGCCGCAGAATTATATAATTATTATTATTACTTTTTATATATTTGCATATAATTTAACTTAATAAATCTAATTCACGTTTTTATTACGTATTATTAACATAACATTTTTACGTAAATTTTGTAACATAAAATTGATGCGTTGAAACATAAATTTTATGTAATGTGTTTACTGGGAAGTTAATTATCTTTAACTTTGTAACTATTGCAGGCTGTATGTACTTTACATCATTATTATTTTCATCATTAAGTACAAATTTAATCATTCTAAAAATAAAATACTAATGCTGGATTTATGTAGCGAAAAATAAAATTAGCACAGAAAAATTCAATTATCTTCATGCCATGTAATCGCTCATGCAGCTGTGGTTTTGGTACCGAAAGTTGAAAGTTGCAAACAATCAAGACCACAACTCAAATCTAAAAAAAAAACCGCATCTACCTAAGCGGTTAGTTACATGGCATTAAACTTTTTTCCATGTCTACAACTGAAACCGCTGCATAAATTCAGTATTAAACTTTACAAACATATAAGATACATAATTTATTTAACTTATCTTATAGCTCATGTACTTTTGCATTTTGATTCAAAGGGCCAAAACAAACGGAACTGCTAATGGAACTGTATCAAGCAATGAAAGTAGTACATTTTCATTTAAGCATGGCACTAGGCTGAATTAAGCCGTTTAGGTAAAATGCGTTACATTATTATTTAATAACCCAGCCCAAATGTTAATTGACCATCATTTTTGACAAGATCTTTGGCGTATTAAGTGAGGGTTTTCATCAACGCATTCATGCAGATTATGAGTATTTATGAAACATATCTCAGCAAATGTAGATTTATCACTCCAGAGACTCTTTTGAATGAAATATAGATTTACGATATGCCAAACTAATCTAACCTAACCTACCCTAATCATGCAAAATAATAAAAAATTTAAACTTTTTGAGGGAAGTCTGAATGTTTGCAAATGATTTCTGCGTAATATCTGTGAATTCTATTCTTTATATACGAGTTTATGACAATACAATTTGAAGGCTTTTACTTATTTAACTCTGGCTTTTTTATTAACACGTACTGTAGGTTGCCTGAATTTTTCGAGAAATTGAATTACTTATTTCCAGTCAACTTTGTTCTACCCGTCTTATAGTTTTTGAATCATCGTGCGTACGATTTGGAAACCTCTAACCGCCGCAGTGACATGGTCATTACATGGACCTAATACTTTTAACATATTGACATAATGGCGATTAGAGTAGTATTGTTCCATCTTAAGGTTACGACTACCCCAACGTACTTGATTTATATAAAATTCTTAGTTGGTTATGCTGGCGCTTTATGGTTTATCTAGGGAAATGAAGATGTTCAATTATATATTAATATGTCACTTTTCAAATTCTATCCACAAAATGAACTCAACTACAGACGTTCAAAACGGTGTGGCTGTTTGTATCGTTTTCCTCGTTATAAAACAACGAATTTACGCAAAATAAGTTGCAAACAAAAGAGTAAATATTGGTGATGTTAATGAATATAAAATAATTCTATATATAATATCTTTTTCATTCAATTTTATATTTTAAAAGGTTTGACATATTTGATAGTTTTCATTCTGCGACATTTAAACTATTTGTACACTTTTTTTATTCTAAATTTCTACAAACATTATATATATATATATATATATCCTCTTCAGCTTATACACACCACTGCTGGCGCTT
This sequence comes from Tachinus sp. AB-2021, assembly GCA_030264575.1. Taxonomy (NCBI): domain Eukaryota; kingdom Metazoa; phylum Arthropoda; class Insecta; order Coleoptera; family Staphylinidae; genus Tachinus; species Tachinus sp. AB-2021. Next base: position 62 of record JARJEC010054943.1, on the reverse strand, counting down.
CGCCTCCTCTCTGCCTGTAATGCTGGCAACTTACATTACAGGTGGACCTACAGTTTTGAGTG
>JARJEC010054937.1:0-12035 GCA_030264575.1 Tachinus sp. AB-2021 | reverse complement strand
CTTGATAACTTTACAAAACAGTCTTGTTTACTTGTTTATTGCATGTAAAGTGTACCGGGCTGTGGGTTAAGGGTAATAATTATACACAGGTGCACAACAAATTCAGTTTATTCCATAAAGACGTGGTGAGAACATAATTTAAAACTTATCAAATATGCAAGAAACCCAAGGAATAATATTAGTTAAAATATTGAATAATGATATCGCTGTATTTAACTGTGAAGTTACCGAGGGCGTCCCGAGTATGCTAGCCGGGGGATACGAAATTCACAGTCCAACGGTGCAATGTAATCTAAGCACACTAATTCTAATTACAAAAGGTAATAGTTTTGTTGTATCATGCTATTATAATTGTGTGAGAGAAGATGACCTACAGAATGCTCTAATTCGAATAAATGAAATGAAGGTCGGTATCAATGTAGCGAAAACTAAGATCATGGTTTTTGATAAGGATGAAGTAAACAGTGATTATATAATCAGTTTGAACGGTGAGATTTGGATCAGGATTATGTGTGTTTAAGAAAAGTGTGTAATAAGAATGTTAGTATTGATGTAGAAATTGAGAGACAAGTAAATGCATAGCGGAAAGTAGTTGAAAGCATGCTTATGATCCAAATAATGAAATATTGTCCAAATTGGCAAAAATGAAAGTATATAAAAAAGTGTGTTCATACCAATATTTTCTGTATGGATCTGAGCTTGGGTATGGTCAGGAGAAACACAAAATTCTCGTACTTTAAAAATAAGTGGGAAACGATTTGTATGGACAATGAATGGGTAATAAATGAATGTTGTTAGAAAATTACACCGATTATACTGTACGAAGAACGTACGTTACGTTGGTTTTGTTATGTTGAGAGTATGAGTGAAGATCGAAACATATGCATTTGAGATCATTAATAGTTCCTATAAATGCATGCATTGCCATTAAAAATAGTTGCATTGTTAGATAATAAGCTGTACATTTATATTATCAAATTAATATTGTAAATATTTGACAATATTAATTTGATAGATTTAAATTATTTTACGTCAAGTTTAATATCAATGCTATTTATATAATTGTTGATTATGTAATATTTTGAAATGTTGTTACGGAATTAATTTAGATTTTACGAATATTTATAAGAAGCAATCAACGGAATTTTTTTGTACTCAATACTCATGTTAATGGCGATTAATAATCTTGATAATTATTTATTTTTGCCCAAATGGATCAGTGGTAAGTGTGTTGAGCGCTGTTCTAAGGGTCTCGGGTTTGCATCCGGGCAGTCGTTACTTTGAGGGTTAAGAAATGTCGCAATGAGCACACCTTCCTTCGAATAGGAAGAAAAACTGTACGTCCCGTGTGCTACCTAGATCAGGGTATGGGATACTTCTAATTTTATTTGAGCATGCCGGTCCACCTACGGTGATATTTTTGTCTATTCTTCCATTCTTTATTTCGGCTAAACCAAATACATTGTGTAACTTTCCCATAATTATTGCGATGACCTAATTTTTTCATGAAAAGATTGGGAGTATATCTAAAAACCCAATAATACACGTTAGAATTTCCGAATTAACTGCAAAATTGCCAAATGTGGCAAACTTTTGGCGAAATTAAGCCGACATAATATAATTTTTAAAAAAATTATACAAATACTTCGATTACTAATTACTTCTATTAACAAGCTTGTTGATTAAAAAGTTACTAATATTTGTTGTTAGTGATCCAATGCACCAGCAAGTAAAACTATAGTAAGTAAAATAATATTTGAGAGTAGTGCAAACACTCTCAAATGTGAACTTGCGATAATGTTACTTTACTTCTGTTAGAGAGATTTACACTAGATGTTTAAAAATAATTCTAATTTATTGCTGCATTTGTCATATCAAAGAGCCATGCTAAAAAGCTTTAATATTCATAATAAACAGAAATATTCAACCCATCAATTGTATTAATGTCAAGAAAACATGTTGTGTAATTGACAAGATTCCAATTAGAATATTAGTTAAATTTGTTGAATAATTCAGCGTCATTAAAGAAGTGAGGGCTTTGCAGTTTGCCGACATTCCAGGAATGTGTTTGGTGTTTTGGTTGGCTTTGCCATCATTTGTGTTTTAATTATAATTGATCGACCATTAAGGGGGTTGGTATCAAGGGGTATTATTGCTGGGCGAGTTGTTAAGTTCTCGTTATGGAGTGGAGTTTCGCGCGGTGAGGAAAACACAGTGGTGCGACGGGAAATGGTGCTCCTTAGAGCAGACATTGTGCTGTCGCCTCTGCATATTCATGAGGTTCTTACCGTGCTCTAATGGGAGCCCCTCAGACATGTCGGCATGACGCGCCCAAAGACGCGCCACCACCGCCGTCACGCTCAGGTCTTACCCCTCCTGATTAAATATCATAATAAACCGCAATGTCGGAATTATAATGTGTCTTAATGTTGGCGTTAACATTCCGTCCGGAGAATTCCACGTGCCGAGTAATTTTATATTTGCCCATTTCAAGAATAAGAGCAAAAAGTGCTTGTTATTATACTCTTCAGGAATTGTGTTTCTAATTCACAAAAGCGTAACCGCAGATGGGAAAGGCGCTTAATGGTTTAGAAATATATACAGAACTTCTTTCCAGTAAAATTAATTGTAATAAATAACTTGATAGTAACATTATCTTAAAATTATTTGTTTTTTTTAATTATAATAATAATAATACATTTTTACAAACCAAAATATCCATTCTTCATAATCTAACTATTTAAATTATAGTTTGTTGGTTTTTTTCTTCTATTTATAAATGTCGTCATTCATTCTAGTCCTTTTTTAGTCTTCGGTTTATTCCTTCTGGTTCCATTTGCTCTTATCTCATCTCATTACCTTCTTTCAATATTATGTTTTATAGTTTCTACGGCTTCTTCACACATTCTCCACAGTTTCTCCTCTTTGTTCATCCAGTATTTTAACATTCTTTCTTTCCCTCTCTCTATGTTCATATCTAAATATAGCAATTATTTGTATTTATGCTTCAAATATACTTGTTTGGGATTGTTTGAGTTATTATTTTTATTATTGTTAAACCCGATGATTGTCAACTCACATTACACAAGTGTGTACAGACGTTTTGAATTAAACTTTTTTTGTAATTCTGCACCGTTTTGATATATTTCACGTTTCAACGTTTATTGACAATTAGTTTGTTATTTTGGAAATATTTTGATCTTATTCAATTGTTTTGTTGACATTCTGCTAATATTTGAATCGTTTTTAAATCTTATTTATAATAATAATAATAATATCTATTTCCCAACAGACAAAAAATCCAATTACAGGGAAATATCTACATATAAAATAAAAGAAACGATACATGTGCTACAATAAAAATGGAAATAGATCAAAACAAATTATAATAAATTACTTAAAAATAATAAATTTAGTAACATAAAAATCGAACGACACATTTAACCACGAGTGGCAATTGTACACTTTTCAATTTGTGATTTGAATTGTGAAAATGATTTAATGAAAATGTCTGCAGAATATTGAATATGATAATATGTTCTAATTATTTTGACAATGGGTCAAGTCGAGTTGTTGTGATGATTTGTCCTAGTAGTGGCATATTATTAGGCTTTATAAATATTGCTTTACATCTTAAAAACATTTTGCGCTTATCACATTTATTTCTTCTTTAATTTCTTGATATTTCACAATTAGTTATTAATGTTTTACAAATACATGTTTTTAACTTTTTGCCACATTTTTTGACATCCAGTATTATTCCAGAAAGATATAGTAACATCTCACTTTTTTATGAAATATTTCATACATTTTCAACATTTATGATGATTTTTTAATTTTCCAAATTTAATTGACATTTTGCAGAACTTTTGTAATATTTTCTAGTTATTTAGTTTTGATATTTTGTAATATTGTTTGCAGCTATTTAAATTAGTTGTTTTCACTACATTTTGCGTACATTTAGCAACTTTTTAAAACAATTTTTTCAAATAACATTTTGTACACGTGTTTAATTTTTTTAACGTTTTTATTACTTTGCTACATTTTTGTATTTTTTTAACAGTAACAAATCTGCCACAAATTTGTTTTCTCATTTCTCAATATTTAAACATTTTAGATATTGGGCACATTTGACAATATAAGTTTTGCAATATTTTGAGCACCGTTTTACAATTACTAGCGACATTTTGTAAAATGTTAATGAATTGCAACATTTAGTTTATAAAAATTTACGAAAAAAATATTTTCAGAAACTAGTCATTGGTTGTACAAAAAAGTACAATAACTTTGTACTTTTTGTCACAAATTTTTAATTTTTTTCTTTTGCATTTCTAGTTATGGAACTTATTTATAGGATTTTACTTTTTCACTAAAATGTTATGTGACATTTTGCAAATTTTATGTTTTACATTTTTTAAACATCTTGTAATTATTATGTAATTGTTGCTGCTATTTACTCTTTTTTCACCATTTTATCGTTCTAATGTTAATTTTTAAGTTTCTCCATATAATTTTGATTTCATTATATAAATGTTGTTGAAAAAATATTTCTATGCGTAAGTTAGAAGACAACATTTTTCCGGGTTTTGACCATAAACAAGTTTAACTTGCATTTTTATAAAATGATATTAACAATATTGCTCAGCCTATTGCCATGACTAAATGACAATTTGTTTTATATATATATATATATATATATATATATATATATATAAATAAAAAAGTTCAATATTTATATATATATATATATATATATATAATATATAATATATAATATATTGAACTTGTTAATAATTTTTTTAACTATTTGCCCCATCAAGCATTAGAATTATTAAAGGCAATAATACAAAATAAACAAGCAACAACTTTTAATGAACATAAAGGTAATGGTTATAAAATATATTATAGAAGATGCTGCTATTATAATTGGCTTATTGATTTCAATTTTCAAGGAAATATTTTTGATGTTTATTATTATTATTAATATTACAAAAGCATCTATTGCGCCACAGAATATTTTTCTTTCATTCTTCAGGTCGTAACTGTTCACAGGATTTGCTTAATATTGATTTTTAAATCTTAATCAAATTACATGTAACTAATTAGTAGTCTAATATTCCTTTTCCTCCTATTTTAAACTAATCATGCATTTTAGTACGCTGTAACTGAAACTAGCGGTTGAAATATAGTCTATAACATAATTCACATTAACCAGACTAAAATCCCGTATTAAAATCATGTTCTACCATATTGAAAATTATAGTCTAGTAATAATCTTAAGAAGTTTTCAAGATTGTACATTAACTGCAAACTCAATAATGATTATCTATTTTTTTAAACATTCTAATGGAAATTGTGTTTCCTTGTAATTAATATTAAATTTAATGATGAAAATATTGTGAGGGGTGGAATGAATGAACCTTAACGAAGCCGTCATTGAAATGCGGCGCACGATTTTTTTTTCGGAACAGTGGGGTTGTTTTGTGCAATTATTAATTGTCGCCGGGACGCAAATTGTGGATACTATAAATTAAATAATAATATCCTTGTTTTTCACTTTTTTTTTAGTGCACGTATAGAATAAATATTTTGATAGATAATAAATCGTCGGTGTCGTTGATGACAGATGATAATAATTATAGGACAATGACCTTATATCATTGAACACAATTGAGTTAACTGAAAATTATGTAATCAATTAATACGGCAAAAATCTTGCTTATTTATACTAATAACTATAAAAGTCCAAAAGCTAGTGAATTTTTTATACTTATATTCCTAATTGGCAAATTCTGAAATATTTATTTGGTGATAATACGCAAAAATTTGTATTGGGGTTGGCGTTTTCTAACGAGTTGGAGATCCACTAAAAATGATTTATATGAGAAAATAATAATAATAGTTTATTTGTGTTGTTAACATAGTAGTTTTACACTTGTCAAAAGAGAAAAAAATACAATTAATAACAAGATTTAACTCTAAAATTTAAAATTTAAAATTTACTTGCACATACCTAATTCACATTCAATAATAGAGGAAACGGCAAACAAATATTACAATTTAGAAATTTGAGCTACCAACTACTATTTTCTAATTTTTGTTTAAAAAGATTGATTTTAGTGGAGAAAAAAGTTAAATAAACTATAGTATAACCAACACAGCGCGGATATTGAAATTAAGTAATAAAATGGTCTGGCTGATCTGTAGGCATGGAAAATTTGTGTGGCAAGTGAAAAACTGAAAAATAATCAAATGAAATTAGCAACGTTTTGCCAGACTCGCGCAAATTTGTACGTTTGGTTATAAACACGACTATTGATGATTTTTTGATCTGCGAAGTCATTCCAACACTCCAAGCGGACTTACTTTCTTCCATTGGAGATAATCTAGATTTATTTTTTTAAGTTGATTGATTTAAACCCTCTTATCTTTAGTTGTTCTGTGAATGCAGGTCATTATGACCAATACCAGCCAAGTAATGATTAATTTTAAATTTATCTTATTACTAAAATAAGACTAGTAAACATCCGCGCCTTCCCCGAGAGTTTCTCTACCACTTTGAGACGTTGGCAAACTCTGTTTTTACAGTAATAGTTTTTGTGAGTAGTAAAAGTGCAAAGAAAGTTAGAGTACTCTCATGACAGTATGCTGTCTACACGTCAATTTGTTATAGCAATGCTGATCATTATCTCAGAATAGCTAATAGGCAATGAATTGCAGCAAAATTAAATAATTTGGACCAATAGTTAATGCTGCAGTAACCCACTCAACCAGCTAAGATGTATCTACAAATTTAGTCTCAAAAGAAAAATTTAGTATTAAATTTGTAATTAATAAGTAGCTGGGCGATTGGGCTGGTTACAAAAATAAATAATGTGGACCAACAGTTAAATTCTTTTTAAAGATTTGTGGTATTTGGGATATTTTAAGGAATTCTATAGTTTGTAGATAGTTTTTAGAATATTTCTAATGTTTGTAGATAGGTTTTAGAATATTTCTAAAGTTTTTAGTTATTACTAAAATATGCAGTAATAGATTAAAATTTATAAAAAAATTTGTGATAATTTCTCTTGCACTGCCGCGAGAGTACTCACTACTATCAAATCAAGTGTGATATTGCGAGAGTTCTTCTACGACATTGTCATTGTGACTATCCAAAAGTCTGCACCATGACAGTAGCGATTGCGATAGCTACTTTCACAAACCATCACCTTGCAAACGAGGCTTTACTTAATCAAAAATTTCAATTTAATACAATCAATTTAAAAAATTTGAAATTCAGCCGGTAAAACAAGTACTGGGCACTACATTAGCACCCATTTAAGAGATTTGAAGAGTAGCTAGTTTATTATAATTCATTTAAAAAAAAATTAAATGCAGTCTGTATATGTGGTGCCAGTCACTTTATTAGCATCAGTAAGTCGTGAATCTTGAAGCGTTAGTCGGGAGTCTTTATAAATAATGTTTTTTTAAATATTTTTTTGTTTAAATGTTGCCCAAATAAATGTACTACTGCTCAATCTGTTCTAATGGTAGATAGATTCTGTTTGTATATGTATTTACATTTAATTATTTTAATTATATTTACTACAAGTAAGCTGAAAAAATAAAACTAGATTTGCTATATGTATCAATTAATATTTATTGAATACATTAACAAATTAAAAAAAACCTGAAATAACCAAGTTCATTTCAACCTTTTGTGAAAATCAATTTTTTTATTAAAATGTTGCTACATTTGCTTAAACCACTTTATCGAGTTTTTTTTTTAATCTAATTGTTTTTAATTAAAAGTATCGAGTGCCTTTTGCGGTTGGAATAAAACCAACTACACTCAATTTTAAATGGGAATTACAATACTAATTGCATTAACAGTCCTTTTTGGAATCGCGTAAAGTGTTCGTATTGTTTGAAAATTTTCAAACTGACAAAACCATGGATTGCTTGCTTCCCCCATCAATTACATTTCATGTTTGAAGAGGGTGTTTTGTTCATCATAAATGTAATCTAATAAAAATGCCTACAAGTTTTTATTATTAACACGAAAACTAATATTTATTAATTAATTTAATTATAAATAGTTATTAATAATTTAATTAATTAAGTAATCATTTAATAATGATTATTATAATTGATAAACTTAATGAAAATTTAAAAAAGAATAATTCTTATAAATGTTATATTATAAAAATCTAAAGAAATATAAATTAAATAATATAATAAATGAAAAATACTAATGAATAAATATAGCAAAAAAATATACGAAGAAATACAAAACATGCTTTTATTGCTATAATATGCACATACTTATTATAGTTGTCCTTACAGTACATTTGGTTATTAAATTAAATTTTAATATTACTTTAATTGGTAATCAAAAGAAATTAAAAAATAAAATTGTAAATACAGTTGCTAATGTATACATAAGTATGCAGTTTTATTATTTGTATGAATAAAGAGATGAAGGTAAGCAAAGATTGAATCAGGAAAGAGATGTATACTATGTAAATTTGAAAAAGCTAAGATGTTAATGTTAATTTATTGACATAAGAAATAATTTGCTTTGTTTGAGTGTTTTAGTAATCTGTTAATTTTCTTTCAGGTAAGTTCAACCAATTCCCAAATTGTAACTGCCAGGCGACTTTTCTCAAAAAATTGTTTATTCTATAATTCGTAACAATTGATCGATTCCAATAATTCTACACTTTGCAAATATCCAACATAAATATTAATCTTCCACTGTCGGTATTTTTCATGCAGCGCGGTGTATTTTTTCTTTATAAATTCCATCATATTTCGTGATATTTATTAATCCGGGACCTTTTGATATGCAAATTTCCCCGCCGCTCAGGATGTAATGTTTCGGCGAGTGAAGAGGGTAGCAGTAGCAGCTCCCGCTAGAAAAAGGATGACCCAATTGATCCCTTACGATATTAAAGTATCGGGATCGGAATTAAAAATAAATATTGCAATTTCTAATATTCCAGAGAATGTGAAAATTTGATCTTGTCGCTTTATTACAACATTCGTTCAAGCGGATGGGATCAGAATGCCATTATAAATTTTGTCAGCAAATTCTTGCATACCAATTTGATTATATTAGTAATTATGATCGCAAATTAATTATTTTGTTTATTCCATACTTTTAAAAAATACAAAATAATGTCTGCCACTTTTAATACTTCGACAAAAACAAATTATTTTTCACTTTTTGATTGAAATTCATTTTGATCATTATATAATATTTATTATAAACATTGCGGAATAATTTATTTAATTTGATTTTTATTTTTAATATCGATATAATATCATTTCATTATATACTGACCAAAAATATTAATTATTTCAATTTATTTATAACTGAAACACATAAAATGGCATATTTTTATTGCTATTACTATAAAACTCCATTCAATAATATTTCTAGTAGCAATTGAGGTACAAAGTTATATTACTCTATAAAAATTAACTGCAACCGTTTTATATTTCTTTCTCCTATATTACATCCGAAAGTTGGAATGTCTCCTTTGCGTTATTTCCTTTGATGTGTTCTACTGTTTGCTGCATCATATACTTCTTGTATATTGATTTTATCATCAGTCCATTGAGTAGCAAAGACAGCGAGAACTTTTGATTGACCGATCGTTAGGAATTTTTATCGGCGTGGCGTAACAATGGCTCAGCAGGATTGAGACGTTAGAAGTCGAATGTATATGTGTGTGCTGGATAGGGTTCTGTGTATGTTTTCACATATTTCACCCTTTAATGTTTTCCGATCCAATCTTTATAGATTGGTCGGGCCTGCTTTAATGAATTGTTTCTAGATAAAAAAAGAAATATGAAAGTTTAATAATTATTTAGTAATAGAAATTTATAATAAATAAATGGACAACATTTATTATTTAAATGATTAATATTGTATGCATTATAATATGTAATAGAATAGTTTGTTTAGTATAAAACATGCCAATTGAATCTATCGTAATTGCCATACATCGAAGAAATTCTTCAAGTGTCCTAAATGAAATTGACATAATATTTTGATTGACATATTATTCTACAACAATTTTACATTTAGATTATTGTAAAGGTGACTTCAAAGGAGACAATTAATTTAATTTTATAATAGGAACAATAAATTATACAACTTTTTCAAGAGTATTTATTATAAATCTCATAAAATCCTGGCAAAACTAAAAACTCCCAAATCTGGAACATTTTTATTTTAAGGCATAAGACTTCTTTTGACATACTGTTGACATGTGTGTCAATTTTCCGGTTAACAAGCACCTCGTTTGAAAAGTCTTTATGTCAGTAATTTAGCTGCGCAAAATTTTATTTTTATTAAGGCTCGGCGTGTCGCGTCTAATGTTCAAGCGTTTCTGACTATCGGGGTTCAAACGATTGTGTATTTAATAATTAAAATGAAGAAAATCGCTTTTGTATACATATAAATAAAGGTATAAACTACTTTTATATCGAATTAGGTTTTTTAGTTGCAATTGACATTTACAAAGCCCATATTTTATATTGTTGTTTGGCTTAAATAAAGACATTTGTTATGCAGATAATTAAAAATATAATCCAATAGACGAATAGATTATTCTTTCTTATACAATTCTCCGTAAACAAAAATTAAATTAAATAAAAAATAAAGTCACAATCGTTTGAGAGCTACACCTCTATTAACTGCAATTTATTATATTTTTACTGCCGTAAATATTGCTATCTGTATGAATTGCGTACTGAGAGTGTCCTTAAAGATTCCACGTATTCACGAACATTAAAATGTTTTTATGCACCAAAACAAGTGATTACGTCCCGCTTGTCGGCACCTAGCCCCTTAAACATTTTAGATAGTATATTGGCGAAATGCAAGAAACAATAGATGGCGCTATTAAGATGTTTAAATCGGGAAAACAAAACCCACGTGATCAGTATCAATCCGTGAGAAGTGATCTGTAAGTAGTTTTAGAGAAACAATTTTCTAAAATTCCTAATTTTTATAACCAAAAAGGTCAAAAGACATCTCTGTCACTAATAAATATGTATTGTTTTGTTTTCCCCATTTGAGCAGTTCAAAATTTAACAGAGGTCAGACATTTTGTCGATTTTCTCCTATTGAAGGAAAAACTGCCACATATGTGAACAGTATCTATTGACCCTCTCAAAATAGAAATTGGCGTGTTTTGAGAATTTTTTATATTGTCCTGATTTTCTGAGATATCCACGGTCAATAATATATTGCATAATTGATTTTCATTAGATATGTTTAGAAAAACAACAAGAATTATAATCAATTTGAGGTAAAATTTAAAATTTACACAAATTTAATATTTAAACTTTTTTTACAAAGTATAAAATTAATGTATTAATTTAAAAAATCAAAAACAAAGATTTTTTTATTAAAAATGAAAATGAAGTTTTAAAAAAATATGATGGTGTAACTTATATGTTTTTAAAGAATTTTTGTTATTTTTTTATTTTATAATAAATTCTACAAATTTTTTAGATTTGAGTATTTATAAAATAATAACTAATTGACTACGCTTTAAATTTTACTACATTAATTCTTAAGAATGTTATTGCTAAAAAAAAAATCTTAAAAAATACTATTCAATTACTTTTAATAATTAAGTACATAATTCTTTAATGTACTCAATAGTTTAACTGTATCATATAAAAGCATTAAATTAATAATAAAAATTGGGCAAAACTTTGATTTTAATAAAGTCATATCGGATGAAACTGTATATATATATATATATATATATATAGAGAGAGAGAGAGAGAGAGAGAGAGAAAGAGGGAACCAACATTTTTTAATTGACAAATCAAAACAATTGATCTAATATACTTTACTACCGAAATGCTCCTTTAAAAAGGTACAAAATTATTTTTATTTGTGACTAATGTATTTTTTTTCAATTAGTTTGATTTTCAGACACAACGTCTGTTAAAATAACCGATAATTGTTTGAAAGTGTATGTTGTAGTTTATTAAAGAACGATTTTTTAAAATGGGTGATTGTACTC
>JARJEC010054914.1:0-12015 GCA_030264575.1 Tachinus sp. AB-2021 | reverse complement strand
TGAAAGGTTAAATGAATTTCCAAAACACATTTTTATATTTTATTGCTTTTATTTTACTATACAAGTATTTTGATTTCGAAATCCTTTTAATTGCATAAAAAATATGTTTGCTGCACTGATAAAAAATGTATTTCGGATTCATGCGGTATTCGAAATATAGCATTTTTGTACTTGTAACATAAATAAGTTATATAACTACTTTTTAACTCGAAGCCAATTAGTAGGTTTTTTTAGTTTGTCATGTTTTGTTAATCAAGAAAGTCGCAATTTCTCTTATTATTTATTTAGTTTTTATATAGAAACGTACTAAACAGTTCGGTTTTAGTAAGTGTTCTGACATTATACCTAATATCTCAAGTTTAGTATTTTTTTCTGTAATCATTCGAAATTTTACTCAATTTTCTTACATAAATTACAACTTTTAGTGAGTTTTAGACATTGTCCGTAATTTTTAGTAATATTTTTTTATAAATTTATTATTTTTTCTGTTTTGTATCATTAATTAATTATTAATGGCAACTTTTAGTGACAAAATGTTGTAATATTTTTAAAAAGTAGTATATTTCTTAGTTTTAGTCAATTTTTGCATATCAATCGTAACTTACAGCAAGTTTTTTATTGTTGTCGATTTAATTGTTGTTCTTTTTTGTAAAACTTAATTTTAGTTAGTAATTTTTAATGAGTTTTCAGTTATTTTGCAATTTTTGTAAGCATTTTTATTGCTTTAAGATATAAACCGTTTTTTTCTTAAAAACGTACTCTTAAATTTTTTAAAGTTATGTTTAAAGTTCTATATCAATAATTACAATTGTAATATTTTTTGCAATAAATTTCGATTTTCAATGACATTTCTTACAAATGTCCGATTTTTATAACCGCTTCAAAATATTCAGTTTGGTTCAGAAATATCGTTTTTGTTTGGTGAATTCGAAAAAGATTTGTTGGTTTGTACCGATTTTGGTTCTTGTATCGGTTCGGTTCGAGTTTTTCATTTTATATAAAGAAATCTTTATCAATCGTTTTTAATTTTTATTCCTTCATAAAAGGCCAGCGTTTAAGCTTCATTTTATATAAAGAAATCTTTAAAATATGTCTTTAATTTTTATTCCTTCCGGGGTTTAAGCTTTCCAATTCTTTTTTGTCATTATAGAAATATGCAATGTTTTACCCCAAATAAAATCTAATATATGGCTTTATGATCGTAAATTTGACTGAGCTAATCTTTGGACGTGTTTTCAATTATGTATTCTTATTTTTATTCTTGGTTATTTTTTGATTAGGTAGCCTGCACTGCGATTGGCATTAAACAATATTAATACATAAATATTTAATGCGTGTTAATTGTATTCGAATTGCCCTCAAATCAAAATTATTTTTGAGATATAATTTTTGAAAAAAAAACTCATTAAATACCAGGTTTTATTTTTTAACTAAAAATAATTATTATAATGCTTAAGTTACGCAATTAGGTAAAATACAGTGTATGATTTATAGTGAAACGTAGAAGCTATGAATGGATTATTATTGAATAACGCCAATTAAAAACAATTACTTTAATAACCATATTGTTTTCTCTTGTCTGTACATTCGAAACGCGATATAAAATTAAAAACAAAATGGATTTTAAATTGATTATTAGGAAATGCCTTTACTTTCAATATAAATTGATAATCATATTAACAATAATAATAATAAAATCTTGATATTAAATATAAAATAACAATGATTAAGTTACTCAATATATTAATTGTAAATATTGACGTATTTATTAATAACTTTACGTTCATTAATATTTATAAATGCAGGTATATATTTAAAATTAGTTATGTTAATTATATGTGCATGAATCCTTGTATAATACTTGAGTATAACTTAACAATGTTAGTTTAGTTTTAACCAACAATTATTACCAATGTATAAGTATGTCAAACACTGCTCGTGATTCAAAGGTATAGTTTTATGTTTTAATAATTGCTTAATAATATAGTGAAATTATTGTTTTTATTAATAATTAAGCTGCCAATTTTTTCATTTTTTAAGGTACTTTGTATTACTATATTATGTTGGTGTTTTTGAAGATTGCATTCGGTATGTATTTGTAAACAGTGCCTTTTTTATCATCAACGGCTATTAATGATTTTTTAGAGCGAATTTTTGTTTAACTTTTAGTATACTGTAAGTTTACATTGTCTTTGAAAATTTTGAATAGTTAAGAAACGTTTACAAACTTCAAACATAGTGAACAACGGACTGCGCGCACACTCGGGTCGCGTCTGGCTAGCAAGCGCCAATCTATTTATTAGAAAAGGTCTTTGCTTTTATTTAATATTATTCAAAACTTCAAAGGCATTCTTATTGTCACACATGAAAAGTCTTATTTGTTTATTATTACTTTTATTGCACTTTATCAATTTCCAATAGTTTGTGTGATGAATAAATCTGAATAAAATAAAATAATACTAATAATATTTTTGTAATTTTCTCTTTAAATAAGACTTATTTATGAATAATATTAAATAAACACTAAAAACAAACATTTTTAATGAATAGATTGGCGCTTGTCGCATAACGACTGGAGTCTAAGTGCAGTGCAGTTCACTATGTTCACACTTTCTTGGCGATCTTATCCCAAATGGGTTAAAAATATATCCGCAAAACTATTTAAAATTGTCATAAAACACAATGTAAACTTGCAATGTATCAAAAAATATGCGAATATTTACTCTAGTGAAACCATTGAAACAACCAATGAAATTTTTACAATGTAACCCTATGTGCATCATAAAAAACGCACAGTATATTATGTATGATATCCAATGACGTAGAAACTGCTTATATCAATCAATGTTTCTACGTATTTATTGAGATAAATGAGATATGTAGATGGTTAGGATCAATCAAGTATACTATTCCTCAGCTATATGATTTGATCTTATTTATTATTACTAAAAAATTATAAAAACATAATTTACAAAATCATGACTTTTTGTAATTATTAATTAATAGAATTTACTTTAACAATTATTTTAATTCACTAAGAGTTAGGTAGGTTCATTTGACTGTTACAATTTATAAAAATACAAGGTTTTTATTAAGAATTTTTGTTCTAAAAGTTGACTTATTATTTAATATAACAGCTGAAAAATATTAGTAGAAATGTAGTATACTAATATTAATCGTTATAAAAACGTGGTGATATAAAAAGAAATGTGAATTTCACAAATTTGTTGGTAAAATTTGTAAAATCTTTGTCAAGTACAAATAATTATTTAACAAAATTGAGCGGTTATGTATATATATAAAATTGTTGAACCAAACATGGAGCGTGAAAGATTATTGACGAAATATTTGTATTCGGCAATGTGAACAAGTTGTTTCAAATGGCTTGATGTGTGCAAACAACGTTTAGGACAATAATATACTTGATTATAGTATGAGGTACTACATGGTGGCCTCATATTATAATCAATTAACACATTCAGAAATGCTAAATATTTTGTTTTATTTACTCGTAATTTGGTCAATGAAGATCGTTTACTACTACAATATACTCTTTTGTGTTTACTAATAATTGTTTTCCCATCTATCCAGTAATTGTTACGAAGTCTACTATTTTATACAGTCTTGTTTAGCAGTTGCTTATTTGTTTAAAAGTTGTTAGCATCATTGAAGACAGGAAACAAACTTAAATAAACAAATTAGAATAAG
This sequence comes from Tachinus sp. AB-2021, assembly GCA_030264575.1. Taxonomy (NCBI): domain Eukaryota; kingdom Metazoa; phylum Arthropoda; class Insecta; order Coleoptera; family Staphylinidae; genus Tachinus; species Tachinus sp. AB-2021. Next base: position 8,307 of record JARJEC010054914.1, on the reverse strand, counting down.
GACAGCAAATGGAAAGAAATAAGACAAAAATTTTAACACTAACTTAAAGATATACTACAAATAATAATAATAATAATAATACAAATGATCTATATAAACTAGTGCAATAAATTACAAGCTGTTTACGCCATATGCATGGGCCATTGAAACGGATACTATAAAAAATGTGACAAAATATAATAGAAGTATATGTATACTGTAAGATACTCTTTGACGAGGAGAAAATAGGAGGCAATAACAAGACTTACAAAAAAAACTAGTAATTATAAAAAATTATTAATCAATAAGTGAAAAGGCCCAATAGCGATAAGTAAAATAAAACAAAAAAACTTCTAGAACAGAACAACGAAGAAAAGCAAAATCTGTGTTCATCTTTCTACATAAAAAATTGTAGAAAAATATAAAAACTACACGGCAGCAAGATCTTTTTTTAGAATAATTAACGAGATTTATTTACGAACGGATAAAAATGTAAGTCATATTAAGTTAAATCCCAGCAAGGCTTTGTCAAAGAGGGACACGAAAATTATAGAATGGTTGAGGGAACGAAACAAACTTTTATGTGCTTATCGACTACCAGAAAGCAGTCATATGTGTATATAACAATTGTTATCTGATCTCATTAATATAATCACTTTACAAATAGCGTAAGGCAATAGTACAAATAAACAGTCACAAATTAAACCTACTTAACAACAGAAGGAGTAATTTCACGTTATATATACTTTGAGGATATCACGAGGGCTGTCTATTTAATATAAGGGAAAATTGAAGGTGCTAGAACATTAACTACCGAACAGACCTGTCATTTTAAGGTCCATTTCAGAAAGCAGGTTTTAATAGTAAGGGACTCAAGAATCTCAAACCTAAATTATAGAATAATTGAGGGAAATAATCAAAGTGGCGTTTGTTTTGTCTCTGAGCATACTCTCGTGTTCACCTTCTATAGGCCACGCTAACGTTGGTTATACCGTAATTAGTTACATTATATTTAGTTTTGTCGATTTTATATCCATACTGTAAGGATTCTTAGTCGGACACAATTCTTGTATCACATTTTTATATTGGAATTCGAAAATAGATAGTATATATGAATAAATATTGTGATTACGAAGAAACTATATGATTATATTGCATTGGAATGGTATTTTGTTTGATTTTTATTTTACGTCAAAAAACTTGCGTAAGCCAGATGCTGTAAATTCCATCTAAAACAATAGAATGTATTATCTTTATTCCAGCCAGAAACGTTAATGCATTGTTTGATAGTTTTTTGATATTCTTATTTAAAAGTTTCTTTGTAACTTTTTTTGTTTTAAATTGATATATTTTTTCATTGTATTGTTATCATCAAACAGACGTATTAATAGTTTTAGAAATTTATAAATATGGCTACATTTTACAAACAGAATAAACGTTTAGTTTTGTTGAAAAAAATCAGTTTAATTTAGATTATATACAAAAATAAATGCCTTATAAATAAACTATAAACAATTTTATGTATAATACGTTTTAAACGTATCATGCATAAAAAATTATACATAGTGCCGTGCGTTTGTTATAGATTGAAAAACTTTTGAAATTCCCGCTAATAAAAAAGTAGCACCTATCCGCGGCACGATATTTTTTGAAAATATTATTAATAACAGAATTAAAATGACGAAAGCATGCTTAAGTTTACGATACACGCGTATTGGTACTAATTTTTCAATATAAAAAAATATAAAATTTTATGTCGTACCAGAAGGTATAGATTTAAATTATAAAGATTTAATTACTAACTATTAAAAAATCTAAGACTTTTTTTGTTTCATAAGATTTTTGACCTCTTCCGAAACACGGTTAACAAGTCGCCTTTTTTATATTATAATGCGTGCACTATTTCTTTAATTCTATTTAAATTTTATTATTTAAATAAACTTGCTTCGGTTAATTATACTCAAACACTAAAAATAGACCTAGTTACAAGAAAAAAATTCAATCAAAATTAGGTGGTGAAGGTAAGTGGTGAGTGGTTTTTGATGTTATATTTAAAACATTTGGAACACTTTAGTCTATAAGGTCTATATGTCGGCGCCGAACACTGAAATCCATCGATCCCTGTAATGACAAACAGCGTAACTACCAAAATGCAGTGTTTTAGTCAGTGTTTATCTGAGGTTATAGACACCATCATCGCAGCCCAACATTATATAAGGCAACAATATGCAATAGTTCATAATTGTGTCAGGTTAAATTGGGGTGACGGTATATATAAGTCTTGATAATCATTATGTTTTGACAGTTACGCTATTTGCTGGCGATCCTTGTAGCGGCTAGCCATTACAGTGGTCGACGGATTTCGGAGTTTGACGCCGACATATCTAATAATAACAATAATAAATATATAATATTATCAGACCAAAGTTACCGATTGGAATTAATTAAACTGATAAAGCGCCTATTAATGCAATCCTAAGTTGTTCTTTTGCCTTTATAAGCTTTACTTCAAATTCTGCAGTTCTGGAAAGAAATTCTGTAATACCAATCGATGTTTATAACAATATCAATGTATACTTTATTTTTATTGTTGATATGATGTTGCGTCTACACTTAAGGTTGGAATTATTATTTAAGAAAACAAAAATTTATAGGTGAAATAAATTTATTGTTTTTTTTTCGTTGTCTACTAATGTTTTCTTTGTTCTCTTTCACATTAATTATAGATGACTTTTTACTTTATTCTCTTCACTGCCTTTGCTGCCCCCCCCCCCCCCGGGTTTAGGATCGTTGAGTTTTGGATCAACACCACATCTTTAGCATTATTTGACTATCTATTTTTCGAAATATTTGTTTGGGTCTATAACATTATATGTCATCCTACGTGTTATTTCTTTTGAACAATTTTCTTTATTTATATTAGAAGTGGGGTATAGCCATCAGTATACATTAGTTCGGGTTGTGTAAATGACGTTAGCCCAAGTGTAATGTACAAAATTTTATCTAGCACTGTGTAGATTTAATTATTATTATATTAACTTCTTGAATACAGACTTTATAAAAAGCCTTTTTTTGTTTTCTTATAGAATATGTTTAATTTTTCGATGTACGATATAGTATATACAAGCATTAGATTTTATGTAACAATTCGGAACCAATTACTTTTAGAAAATAGAGAATTCTTTTAAATCAAGCATTTTTTAAATGACAAGTCGGACTCGTTATCGCCATTTCGACAAATCGTGTACATGACAAATGTCAGAAAAATCTAAAGGGTTATAAAAATTAAACTTTATTAAATGATCGAAACAGGACTACCTGCATATTCTGCATGTGCATTAATACGACAACTAGCTAAATGTTTTTTTTAACGTTGCAATTTTTACTCAAGTGTGTATACTGAGAATGCTGAGGAAAATTTAAAAAGAACTGCCTTCAATATTCTGAGTGATAAAGAAAATGCACAAATTACAATAAGCTCTGAGGACTATTCAAAAGTTATTCACAAAAAATCATCAAAATTAAATAATATAACATTACCAATAAACGGATACAACCTAAGTTTGCCGTCGACTTTGATTTCTATCTTACAATTCATCCTCTTGAAGATATCATCTATCATAAGAATATTAAATACATACCAAGTCACGCCATTCTCTTTTGGCGTTGGCAGAAACACCTTATATGCTTCTTTTATAATATCTACACATAATATCCATCTAGTCTTGCACGTTTTCTTAGTTTTTTTACTTTTTTTTCGCACGCATTTAGTTTCAACATCCAACCAACTCTTATATTGTCTTTTGCCTTTTCATCCAAATACTTATTCATTGTAAATTTTTTTAGTCACTTATTCTCTGAACATAACCAAACCAACATTACTATGTTCGAACTTGTTTAGACCAGATCGATTTCTAATCTTGTACATACTTCATTCCAACCCAATTTATTTTACTGTTGTATTTTTTCTGACATACCCACGTTTCAGATCCACACAGCAAAGTTGCTATTAACTCACTTTTATATACTGCTATATTTGCCTGTGCAATATTTTATATTTTGCATTACATACAACTACTTTCTTCTGGAATTTCTTACTTAACTAATTGGTTTGTAAACTTATTTATTATTATTTCAGTGAGTAATCTATAGAAGTGCCAAAAAGCTTACAAAACATGCAATTGATTCACTTGTGAGATTTGATATGATATGATATGATAAATTTTTGGGATATTTTCTATTTTAAGATTTGTTTAGTAGTATATTTCAATAATTTGAGAATATTTGTACCTCCAAGTTTTATTGCCAATGACATCTGCTATTTTTTATTTCTTTATTTCATATAGCGTTAATTTTATTATTCTGTGAAAACATCCCCAGATCTTATGTTTGCGATATTTTGTCTTGAAGTTGCAGTTGTTGTTTCTGCTTTCAGTTGGAGTATAGGTTTCTATAGAAATTTTAGAATATGTTAGTAGTGTTTATATTTGTTGGGTTTTATACAACTGACCAACGACAATAAAATGTTTCCCAATGGCGAATAGTACCGATAGACGGGACTATGCGGTCACCCATCCAATTACTCACCGCGCTTAATGTTGCTTGTCTTTAGATTATATCATATATGTTTTAATAGCAACAATGAAACTATATTTCAGATTGTTTTCTTGGATGTTTATGTTGATATTGTTTAGTTATTTAATTTTTGACAGAATGATTTTTTAGCTTATACATATATTAATTAAATACTAGGGGAGATTTTTATGTTATTTAAGTAGTTGTGTCAAGGAGTTGAAGGATAAAGTAAATTTTATGTTTAAACGTAAGAACCATTAACAGAAATACACTTATTCGAACGTTTGTCTTATAACTGGCCTCCAATAAAAGTTTTTTGTTATTATGCAAAATACGACTCCACGCCGTTTTTCTGAGCATATATTGTGGGGTGTTTTTTTTGTCTATATCCACGTTTAAATTCTTAATTGTTTCTTTTTTGACATTAGCTCTTATTGCAGTCTATTTTGACATTTACTCAATTCAGATATTTTGCGGGCGGTGGCCATCATTTTCTCTTACAAAAATTTGTTTTTGCTTTTTTGGCTGGTGAAGTGTTCATAAGAACCCATTGTATGTACTCCAGAGTGGTGTACCCAGGTCTCATCACCAGTTACAATTCTATTGAAATAGTCATCATCTTTGTATAAAGCAGTCAAGTTCTTCTCGGAAATTTGTCTAAACAGTATAGTTCGGGACTGAGCAGCTTGAAACCCACCATGCTTTAATACATGGCTCATTATCAAGACTGCATGTAGAATTTTAAAAATATTTGTTTTTGGTTAATATTATTTCTCTAACAATACATAACAATCATGAACTATTCTCTCATGGATATTCTTTACGCTACAGCCTTTTTTGGATAAAAATGTTATGACACTATTGTCTTGTAAGTTGTGATTTCCAATCACATTAAATTGATATAAAAATGATAAATATTAAACGATTGGAACCAAACTTTAAAGTGACACTATACAATCACAGAAACTTGTCTTAAGAAAATTGTCACGATAGCACAAAATTTTCATAACTAAGTAAATATCATAAAAAGATATATTCAAACTATTTATTATAAATAAAACAGCACTTCATAAGCATTTCTTTGATACATAAAAATTACAAATTTATAAGTAGTGTAAAAATTTCCTTTCTTATATATATATATATATATATATATATATATATATATATATATATATTTGTGTGTGTGTTTTGAAGTTTTAAATGGTCATATAAAAATTAAACAAAACGCTACAAATTAATCGAAAATATGGAATTATAAACAAATAATAAATTATAAATAAGCAAAATCCAAAACAAAATTAAAATAAGTGAAATTAACAAAAAACGGCAAGATTATTTAAATATGAACAATTAAAAAAGAACAACAGAAAAATAATTTTAAATAATTCAATAAAAATATAATATAACAAAAAATCAGTTATCATAGCAAATAATACAAAATATTTAAAAAAGAGCTAAATACTTAAACGAAAAACAAACAAAAACATTGAAATCTAAACAAAAAATAAATTAATAATTGAACGAAATTGACAAAATTAACATAACATATAAATAAATAAAACAAATAAGTTAGTATATGAAATTTAAAAAAAACATATAATAAATAATCTATATTTGTATTAATTTGTCTGCAATAGATCCTTTTTTAAGTTTTACTTTATTTAATTTCATTATTTCTTAATATTATTAGGAACGGATTAGTTAATTTACCATTCTCATACAATTACCAATGTTATGATTATATGCATCGTGATGCATGGTTAAAATTATGGCACGCCACAGCATTCGTATACAATTCGAAAATGCGTAGAATCTGTTCTCATATCAACAAATTATATTATTATATTTATCTTTTGTTTATTCGTCCAGATAGTTATTAACAAAATAACAACGCTAAGAAATGGCTACTTTGGGCCTTGTTAAATTGTATCTATGGATTAGATTACACTATTAATACTAAAAACAATTATGTAAAAAGAAGGGAGAGCTGTGATTCTGAAAAATCATAGCTGCACGCAAATAACATTCAGTTTTGCACCTATTGTCATACCACAGTTAAATGCTGTAAGTGACATATTAACCATAGGTTTGCAATTTTAAATAACATTGGATTATAAAAGAGTACAAAATTAGTGATGATTCTGTAGATGTGTAACATTATTATTTCTATTAAATAATTGCAACACAAGCTCAATAATCATTTTATTGTTTACAATTAAAATACGGATAAATATCAGATAACATTATAAATGCATTTATGAAAGACCCACTGAACCAGTTTTAGTATAAAAATATATTACCATTTCAATGGCACAAAAGTTTATTATGTTGCATAAATTACCATTAAATTTATGACGTATAACATCGTATGATTTTTAAAAAGTGTCATTGACTATCAACAATAATGTATTTGTTTTAATTGTGATTATACATTATATAAATGCTAAGTGTTTTATTCTTTTTATAACATTTCTTACATGGATTGCATGATCATATTTAAAAGGAACTGACGTTAATGCAAATTACAAACGCATGTAAGACGAGATGTAATATTTATTGGTATTGAAGGACGTTGCAATAATTAGTAGTTTTTAAATAAATAGGAAAAATATATTTTGATTTAGTAATAAATAAATTTCAATAATATTATGTTTAGTGATAACACACACGATAATTTTCCACATAATAACAAAATAAAATCAAATTATATTATAGCGTCAATAAATGAAACTTAATTAAATTTTAATACCTTTTCAAACTACAAAATGATAGTTTGGACTTAAATATATTCCTAATGTATATGTGTCACCGGAATTTTGAATAATTTAGTAATTGTTAATAAATAAACGCCAATCATTTAAACCAAATCAGGAAATAATAAATTTCATTAAAATATATGTAATTTGAGTCACCACGGAAGGCAATTTACTAAAATCCGATGTTTTATTTAATTTTGAAATTTCTTAGATAAAAATTGTGTAATTTAAAATTTGAATTAAAATAATCCTTAAAACGTGAGAATTAAAATAAAATAAACATATTCTATTTTTTTTATAAGAGCAAATTACATTACAAATTAAAAAATGTAAAAAATTTAATAAAAGAGTTTGTTTATACTATAAATTTATACAATTTGATATTACATTCTAACGTTATTTTATTACATATTAAACTATATGAAATATCTAAAACATTTTTTTAATTAATGTATTTTTTTTATTGGATTTTCTAAAGAATTTTTTTAATAATTTATTATTTAACAACTAAAAATATGATACAATTTATAATTAATAAATGATTGAAATGAATCAATTTTATTTTTATTTCAGAAAATGTCATATACATCACGAAAACCATCAAAACTACAGTATTTAATTTACCCTGGTATTATATTACTAATCGCCGGCATATGCATATTTATTCTATGGCCAAACTTGATGCGATACGTCATAAACTCTAATTTAACATTAAAACCAGAGTCAAAAATGTTTGAGGCGTGGCAAAAAACGGCGAATCCTCCGTACATGGATGTGTATTTATTCAACTGGACGAATGCTGCAGATGGCCACAAGTCTGATATTAAGCCAAAGTTTAAAGAGATGGGACCATTTAGATTTTTAGAAGTTAAAGAAAAAGTTAACGTTACATTTAATGAAAATAATACAATTAGTTATAGGCAGAAGAGGACGTGGTTCTTCGACGAGAAAAATAGCTGTTGTAACCTGTCCACCAATGTGACAATTGTTAATC
>JARJEC010054897.1:0-20943 GCA_030264575.1 Tachinus sp. AB-2021 | reverse complement strand
CTTTTATCATTATTTATTTTAAACATAATTACGTTAAAATTAAGAATTAATTTCTTGCTATAAATGAACGTTAACTTTGTATCTTAATAATAATAAAAATATATAGTGTTGTCTGTTAATAATTAATGAATAAAACAACTTTTTGAATATCTTATCACAAATAATATTTATTAAATATTAAATCGGACCAGTTTCGACCAATTGCCTTGTCATCATACGGTGATAGAAACAAATTATATTTGTAATAAATATTTTTTGTGACAAGATATATATATATATATATATATATATATATATATATATATATATATATCTAAATATATATCTAAATATATATCTAAAAGATATACGTACAAGAGTAGGATATAATGTTTGAAATGTCACATAAAATCTCATATAAAGTTTAAAGTATATACATATATAAAAACGCACAAATTAAAAATCAATTTCATTGAAGTTATAAAATGTTGTTTCGATTAATANGTGACTTAAATTATTTTTTTCAAATATTACTTTGTGTTTGTATACAAAACAAACGACTTGGTACAAATATAAACTTGGAAAGGTTAATATATTTTCAGGTTTGAATGCAGTTTTACATGCATCTCGCCATTTTAAACCTGCCATGGTTTGCGTTTTTTTGAATGATAAATATTCTTTTCCATTCTGGATTCTGTCCGCAGTGAACAATACCAAATCTCATTAGGCTTTCAAAATTTGCATAGTATAGAGCTTTAATCGCATTCTTAAATGAAGCTTTGCTCAACGTTCTTAATGCGTAACAATGGTGATTCCCAAAATTTCGACACTGGTTGAAAGATTGATACTAGTACTATTAAGATTTATTGCTTTGGGAAGTTGTTGTTTTAATTTTCCAGCTGTAAATAGCACACACGTATTTTTATTTTCATTAATTAGCAATTTATTCTGTTTTACCCATTCATTTGTAATTGATAAAATTAATCGTACACTGATTATATTGAAAACACTATAATGTTTTTACCATTGATTTGTGAGGTGACATTGTCTGCATATTTCACTAGTTTACCAATGTCATCGCTAAGAATATGTGCTAAATCGACGGCATAAATAATATACAAAAACGGTCTTAGTATCGACCCCTGTGGTTTACCGCGGTTTAATGTTACAGTATCTGATATTATGTTTCTTATTTTTACAACTTCTTTTCTGTCACTTAAATAGGATTCAAAGAGATTGTAGGCTATTTCTCGAATTCAGCGTCTATGCAGTTTTGACAGCAGAATTTTATGATGAACCATGTCAAATGCCTTGCACACATCAACATAAATGCCCAAGGCAAACGAACAGTGGTCCATCGATTCAATTATTTTGCTTAGCAGACTGCATAATGCAGTATACCTGTTTTTTTTTACGAAACCGTGTTGCTTTTCAGAAATTGGTGCAAAAGAATCTATAAAACTAATTAACCTGTCTTTAATAAGATATTAATATTTGTGAAAAGCAAGATAAAAGACTTATGGGTCTATAATTTCCTAATTGATTGTGATCATCCTTCTTACATAGACGACATTCAATAGCTTGTTGTAGATGGTCGGAAAATGTTCCCATTGAAAGCATTAAATTTAATTAAATTACCGGTACATCATCGATACCACGCGATCTTTTATTTTTAATTTTTTTGATTTTTTGCATACTTTTACAATATCTAGCTCTACATTATAATACAGATACATAGTTTTTTCACATTTTTGCACGCAGATTTTTAAATAGTTTAAGCCGAAATCTGTTTCTGTAATTTCTATATTTTATATATATAATTTAAAAATGATTAAATTTCTTTATATAGACTTGGTTCATCGTAATTTTTGTTTGTAGAATTTATTATATCCCACATTGCTTTAGATTTATTTTTATAATTTTATATAATTAATTGATTGTGAGCCTTTTTTGCTGCGTTTATCATCAATATATATGTTTGTTTGCTTCTTTGTATTGCTCTTGGAGTTGTTGAAAATTTTGTGACAATTCTCTTATAAAATTCAGATTTTGTCTACAATTTATAACGTCAGGTGTTATCGACAGTTGTCTTTTATTATTTTTATTAAATATTAGTAATTTACTTTAACAGACGAAAAATAAATATTAAAGTGATACAAAAAAATATTTAAAAATATTTGAAACGCCGCATTTGGATCTATTGTTTAATATAAACCTAGCCAATCTTCATCCTGCAAAGATTTATTAAATGATCTACTATAGACATGCACAGCTTTCTTGTTTACTTGATGAATTTGTTTAAAAATTATTTTTTGTGCATAATGATCGGATAAATTTGATTTAATAACATTTGCTTCAAAGTGTACAATTAGTAACAATAAAATTATCAATGCATTTATTTGAGTTAATGGTGATTCTAGTTGGTTCATGTATGGATTTGATTAAACCATAAGATGTCAAGAGATTTATAAAATCAAGTTCTTTAGCTTCCGACGATTAAAAATGTATGTTAAAATCACCGCCGATAATGATGTTATTATTTTTGGATAGCAGTCTTTCTATCACACTACTCAATCTTTCTTGGAAAGTTTGCATTATGGATCCGGGTATCCGATATACACATATAAACACATAATTGGTTTTATTGATTGTTACTTGAACTGCACTTAACTCACATGTTGACATGCAGTAGAGTTTTTTGTCTTGTCTTGTCGTTCCTTAATATTAAGTCCCATTTTGAAAAAAATAGCGACGCCACCATGTTTATTTTTATGTCTGCAGAAGTGCGATGTTAAATTATATCCTTGAATTTTGAAGGTGCTAAGCTATTCTTCAGTTTGCCAGTACTCTGAGAGCATTAGTAGATCTGGATTTTCCATTGTTACAAAAACCTCCAACGCTGCTAATTTATTCCCAATGGATTGTATATTTTGGTGAACTATGCATATGTTTTGTTTATTTAAAATTTTATAATTTCTTTTGTTCTGTCTAGAGTAGTGACGGATTTCTACTTTTTTTCTTAGTGAGTTCCGAGTGTCATCTAATTACGTTCGCTCCTCGAAAAAACTGGTATTTGCTAACCCAAATACCATCGTCCCACGAATTCGGTTATATACTCTCTCGGCTGTGTTTTGTGCAAAAATTATATTTGTATTCATTAAACATACCAGTTTAAAATAACTATAATGTGAGGAACTCTCATTGGGACTACCTTATTTTTTTCATCAATATACATTAAAAATTAGGTCTTTCAAATACCAGAAAAAATGTCGTAACTGTTTGTTACATGGATATACTATATAGCGACAAGCAGATTATTTTATAGTGTTGTTATAACAAATTTCTTAGGAAACCCAGGTATTTAAGCGGATGTATAGAGTAATAAGGAATTTTTGAATGTATAATTTGCGCATATTTATTTTACAATTTTAAATAAATAGATATTAAAAGTTAAAATTATTAAAATTAATCATCTGACGACTTGAACACAACAACAATCAACATAACGTTAAACTATCGGACAAATACTACAAATTAATGCAATTATTATTACATTCAAAGAGCAATAAACACATTCAATAATACTATCATCGGGATCATGTAATTTTTTCTAGTGTTTTTGTTTAACTGCTCAATAGAGTCTGCATAATATCTTCAGATCATAAAATAGTGATTGTTTTGCCGCTTTACAAAAAAGTGACATAAAATCATTTGAATATTATATAGATAGATCAATCTATCAACCAAATCAAAAAATGTTGAACCTATAATTTATGGTAAAATGATTATATTTTTAAATAGATATAATATTATTACTGATTGTCAACGTGGTTTTCGTACAAATCGATCTATTGAAACAGCATCTCTTTCATTTTTAACATCTGGTGCGTGAACTAGATAAAACTACGTTATAGCATTGTTTTTAATCTAACTTGTGCATTTGATGTAGTTAAGTGGAATTTTATTAAAGTAAAATTAGATAAAATTGGGTTTAGAGGAATTTTTTAAAAGTTTATTATGTCCTACTTGTGAAATAGGAATATGTTTGTTAATTTTAATTTTAAGTCGGATATGAATGAAATCATTATACATAATACATTACCGAGTGATTGTTAATTACGTTTGCTGACGACGCAACCATTATTGTTTCTAGATTTTCTTCTGAAGAATTTTTTTGTCGGGCTGAGTTTATTATAAATCAATTTACATTGTGGATTAAAAAAACGCTGTTATAGTAAATGTTTCAAAAACAGTATGTATTGCTTTATTAAAATGTAAAGAATTCAATTTAAATAATATTGTAATAAATAATGAAACACATTTGTAAAAAACGCCCACAACATTTTTAGGCTTGTTAATTGATAACAAACTCGCTTATAATAAACACATAAATTTGGTTTGTTGACATCTAAATAAGACAAATATTTTTCAATCTTTAATATTCCCTACAAAGATTTATGCAAGGTTTTGTTTGTGAATCGTAAAGTGTTAACAATGCAATATACATATATAAAAGTCTATGATATGTGAAACAAAATTTACATCAGTTTTCAACTTTACCTGCAAATTATGACTCAACATCCGATAAGGTTCTATTACCTACTGAATTACATAGAACAGCAACTTTTCAAAAAACTATTATTAAAACTGGTTTGAAATTATTAATATAGCTGAGCACTGACGTGAAACCATATCATAGGTTTGAAAATCATATTAAAACTCATATATTATTTTTGTTTGTCATTCGTATCCTTTCTATATACTTGTATTTGCAAAAACGAATAAAAGTATTTTTTTAAATTTTATAAATATACACAGTTTTACTGGAGACAGAAACATTACAATTCGGTATAAACAAGTTACAATTCGGTATAAACAAGAAATGTAATAAATATTGTTGTGTTTTATATATGTTGTGATTGTGTTTGTATTTATGTTGTTTGTTATGTGGTGTCTTCATTAAGAAATTTTCTTACACTTCTAGGTATAATGATTGGTACAATATTATTATTATTTCGTTTATAAATATACACAGTTTTTACTGGACACTGAAACATTACAAATCGGTATAAACATGAAATGTAATTAATATTATTGTGATTATATTTGTTGCATTTTATGTGGTGTCTTCATTAAGAAATTTTCTTACAATCCGACACGTGTTGAGTAAAACTACTTTCTGCAACTCAATGTATGTGTACTGTGGTAGGTCCAAAGTCTTTAAATTGTCATGCATTTTTTTTGGTATTAGACCTGTGGCAGTTATAATTATCGGTACAATAATTACTTTGTCCATCCTCCACAGGCCTACTTCAATTGCAAGTTCTTTGTATTTTGTCATTTTCTCTGTCTGTGTGTTTTATAAGTTATGGGTATTGGGAACAGCAATGTCTATTGAGTATGTAATTTAGTTTAAAGTTCTGTCAGTGATAATTGCGCGGTTTCAATATATTATATGTGTCTCGTTTTCTAAAATGATGTATGGTGTGCATTTGTAGTATGGTTGCGTAATGTCAATTAGTTTATGTTCTTATGCTAGTTTTTGATGTATGATATTGCTAACCTGATTGTGTCGGTGTTTATAATCACTTTGCGAGATAAGTGAAGAGGCTGAAGTGATATGTTGTATTGTTTCAGGTTTTGTGTGACACTTGCGGCACTTATCGTCGTGTAGTGTACTGTCTCGTATTATGTATTTTCTGTAGTTCCTAGTGTGTATAATTTGATCCTGGATAGCATACACAAAGCCTTTTGTTTCAGGATATAATCCAGAAGTTGTCAACCAGGCGTTTGTCGACATGTGTCTGATCAACTTTGTTAATATATCTTACATGTAAGGCATTTTGCCTTGTGCCTTGTGTGTAGTTTTTGTATGCTAATACAGCAGCGTTGTGTAAAAGTGATGTTTCTTGTTTTGTATAAAAATAGTTTCGGAATTTATGAATAGTGTTGTTATGTAACTTTGTTATGTTTATGAGACCACGTCCACCATCTTTACGGGGTAGAGTTAGTCTTTGTTTTGCTGATTTTGGATGATGATTTCGATCTTTAGTTAATGTTGTGTTCATTTTAGTTTGTAGATGTTGTAAATCTGTGTTTGTCCATCGTATTATGTCAAACGAGTATGTTAGCGATGGAATTGCAAATGTGTTGATACCTTTAAATAAGAATTTTAAAGCCAGTTTAGTATTCATTAATTTGTCATCCGTTTACAAAAATCGTTTATCAATTTTATTTTAATGTGTTTGTGTTGTATATGTTTAGTTTGTTCAAAGCCAAGATATTTGTATGTGTCTGTCATATCTAGCTTTAATTTGAACATTTTTATTTAAATAATAATGTTGTGTTGTCAATTTTCCACTTATTACAGTTTATTTGCTGCATTTATCGAGTCCAAATTCCATGTTTATGTCTTGAGAGAAGTTGTGTGTAATTTTGATTAATTTATCGTGGATGCATATAGTTTAATATCATCCATATACATTAAATGTGTGATTTTGTGTTGTGTTGTATTATTGTGTTTAATTGCGAAACCATATTTTGTTGTGTTTAAAATGTGTGATAGTGGGTTTAAAGCGAAGCAAAACCAAAGCGGGCTTTATGAGTCACCTTGAAATATGCTTTCTTATAATCAATAAACGCATTATGCATGTTCCTTTTCTTGTGACAAGCCTGTTCCATGCATATTGCGTCTAAGATTAATTTTTCTTTACATCCTTTGGCTTGTCTTCTACAGCCCTTCTGTTGTTCAGCAATGGTTTTATATTTCTCACAGTGTTTGTAAATATTGTCTGTAATAATTTGTGTAAATATTTTGTATAGTATTGGTAAACATGTAATTTGTCTGTACTTGGATGCATTTCATGTGTCATTGCCTTTTGGAATGAGGTACGATATACCCTGTGTGAGAGATAACGACATCTCTTCCAGATGTTGCATAAAATTTTCTAAGTGATTTGCTAAATATTTGTGTGTACAAATAAAGTGTTTATAATAATAATTATGTATCATGTCTGCACCAGGTGACTTCCAATTATGGCTTTTATTTATAATATTTATAACGTGTTCAGTGGCAATTGTCTGATAATCCATGTATTCTATTTCTTGTGCATGCTGTTTAATTTCATTAGTCTATGATACATTATTATTATGTGTAATTAGCGTTGACCATAGTTTAGACCAAGATTTGTGTATGTGTTCTGATGTTGGTGTTCCAGGATTATCTAAAGTTTCAGTGTTTTTTGATAACTTTGAATAAAATAATTTTTTATTATTTATAAATTGTTTATTGTGTTCTTTGCGTAGTGTTGTGTTTTTGTACCGTCTTAGTCTATGTGTAAATGCTGCAAGTTTTTGTTATAAATACACTAATTATATGTTGTGCATTGTTTACATTTAGTGTATCATTATCATTTTATTATTATTATTATTATTATTATTATTGTTATTATTTTTATTATTTTACATAGTCTTTCATTTAAAACAACGATGTTAATAACATCGATACTGGATACAGGTAAAATATATTTACAAACTGATAACATCAAAAGATAGCTTATTTCTTACCATATAAGAAAATATATAGTTTGTTGGGTCTAAAATTTATAATAAGAAATAATTTATTATAGCCTCCGGCGTTTTAATTTTTATTTGCAATAAAATTTATATGCAATTATCAATGTTTGAATATTTTTTAGTAGAAACAATTATGAATAATATTTGTTTACCAAGTTACGTATTGTAATTGGCTTAAATTTAGGTTATAAAGTGTGTGTATGTGATTTTATGTGCACCATGTTAGTTGTTGCACAGAAAATTAATTTATTCGATTTTTTCCGAAATAAATATCAATAAACATTTAAAACCAATTATAAGAAAAACCAAGGAAATTTGTTTAATCGGCAATTTTTGTCTTTTTATCGAAAAAATAAACAAGTTTGTTTGCAACTTCAATAAAATCGACTCTATCTTATACGCTGCATAAAAATGTACCAGTTTTTGTACACACGATATCGGATCGGTATTCCACTCTCGACAAGACAATAAAATTAGTACAGTGTGCGACGACGTGTAGTGCCGAACATTAATATATTATTTATAAATCTTTGTAAATAATTCATTTACTTTTGGAACAAAGTGCCATGTGAATTGAAAATCGAACGTGTAATTATGTACATTCGGTTTATTCTTTGACATTATTGAATAGCTCATCTATAACGAATTATGAAATAGTAATATCTTGATGTAGTTGACACGTTTAGATATTGTATCACAGAAAAATTATCGAATGTAATAAATTTCAAGTCTGTAAATAAAAATATGTAATCTTAAAAATAATATTCCTTACAATCACTGCTCTAGATTATTCCAAAAAGAAAACATATTTATTCCACTTAACACAATTTTAACAATGATAAATGTAGACTGAAATGGTAAACGCATTTAATTGCTGCAAAGACGTAATAAATTATGACATTTAAAATATTAATTAAAATGAAAAGCCAAATGGCAGACTGGATTGCCGATGATTAACGATGTGTTTATTCATCGCGCGCAATTAATAATTTCATTATTAGGAAAAATAAGAATGGCGTTCAACATTAATAACTGCCTTAATTGAAACTATTGTCGCGTATTATAGCTATCTTTAACTGGATACATGTTAATATATCTCTGTCGGTGCATGTAAAGATAATGGAATACAGAGATTAATGGCCGGTTAGAAAAAAATGTCTCGCTCTTGTTGAAATAATTATAATTTGTTACCGTTGCATATCTAAGTAGTAAAGTTGTTTTCGAATTTATCATAACAAATCAATTCTATTGATTTGAATATCTAATGTGTCGTTGATGGCAATATAATTGTTTTATTGGACAAACATTTGAAATTGATTAATATTGTGTGTTTTGTTGTCGTGGTTTTATTGTCATGTTTGTTTTGGTGATAATGTTTTTTTTTATTAACTATATAAGATAAATTTAAGATGAAACTGCACTGTAGTTGACAAATAAAAACTTATTACTCAAAAGGTAATATACAGGGTGTTCCACGACGTAAGGGCAATACTTCGTGTACTTTTTAATGAGAAAAAAAATCGTTTTCTCATACCAATAAATTTATATGAGAATACGATTATTATTTTGCACCTAATTAAATTTTATATTCTGGATATTATGGTGCTCACACGTCATATTTAATTCCAATAACATTAACAAATTTGTTTTTAATTGACCATTGTACAATAAATATCAGTCTGCGCGACGGTTTACGGTTCTCAAATGTAATGTAAAAATTGGGTCTTTTAAGCACGGGTTGTCAAAATAAAAATCTTTACAAAAGTAATGGCAAAAGTTTTTTGGGACGCTGAGGATATTGTCTTACTGGTAATGTCTATAAAGACACAATCAACATTTAAAATGCGGATATTTCGGGTGACCGAAGCCATAGGTAAGGTTGTTTTATTTTGTTTTTTTATGAAGCTAGACAAATGAAATTTATACGAGTGTATAAACAAGAAAAATGCAGTTAATTGTGATATTTGTGAAGCCGATATTGTAACAATATGCCGCGCGTAGCCCGCCTGGCTGAGACATCTATGATAGGTATGCGTAATTTCGATTGTCGGCGCGCACGCGGGCTAGGGTTCTTCCGTCTGCGGGTTATTGTTTTATGTCGAGACCGCGTGGCCGATGGTAATAAGTATTCGAGTGCTTTCCGGCGGAATTGTGATGTTAACCAAACGTAACAATAGCCCGCGATAGATTGATATAACCACATGTACCAACACGTGCTCATTAAATAAATGCCATTTGATATTTATGTAGAGACGACACCGTTTTTTGATTCTTATCTGGCCTGATACCTACATTCCAGAATCGCTTTGCGATAGTATCACTTCCGCTATTCCGGAAACGACGCCATCTTGTGAGTTTTAAATTGAACCATATACTTTTTTGTTGTTATTTTGAATTAGTTTGACAATTTAAATACAAAAACGTATCGAACGTCAACTTTTATCACCATGGCAACAAAAAAACACTTTAGTTTTTTATCTAGGTGGCTGCGAATCGGTTAAAATAGTTCAAAACTGGTAAAAAATTCTTTTAAAAAAATATAAGTCGATGCTGCGTTAATGGCGCCTTCTGCAGGGTTACAGAGCACGCGTTTGTAGTTTTTAAGTCGAAAGTCGATTTTTTCAAATGGAACCTCGTGGGTATTGACATGCGACTATTCGAGACAAAATAATTTTCTGCATGCAATGATACGAAACACATTTGTTATGTGTTTGGTATCAACAAATGTGTTTGGTATGCAGAAAATTATTTCATATTTTTTCAAGTTCTTTGATGGTTTCTGCTTTTTTGTTATTATTTCAGAGTAACTGTGTCCTTTTGGTTGGGTTTTACCACATTCTTTAATTACTTTTCATTAACATTTGTTTATATGATTGCTTGCTAGTAATAAGCGATTTCTATTATCATTTTTTTGCTTTATTCACTTTTTCATAATGGTACTCCTTAAATTCGTTAACTCAGGCATTATAAAAAGGGCCGTTGAGATGATTTGAAATATTTGTCATTCAACTTGCTTGTGTAAATCAGATTTTAGAATGTCTTTTTAAAGTTACTTTTTGCAATGGAAATGTTTTGAAATGCATTTTGTAAAATTTGTTATAAAAGTTATTAAAGTTGTTTTCTGTCAAATAATACATTACTTTTACAATAAATTGTATAATCTAGGCTAAATATAGACAATTGATAGGTATGGTCGGACATATACGAATTTACAACTTTTGTAGTGTCAGCAGATGTGAAAATATATTGTCTATACAGGTTTTATCCCTTTAATTTTTGCGTGTTACTTTATCAATGCTTCTGTTTTTATTATATTTTAAAATGATATTTTTAAAGTTAGTTTGCATCCTTAGTTTTTAAGAAAACCAACATTAATGTACCTAGAAATAATGTAGTTACCATGAATATTAAAAATGTTTTCCATAAATTCATCATTCAAGTTTTGCTCTAAGAACAGCAATACTACTGGCTGGACTTCTATAAATGCATTATATATTTTTTTTAACTGAATTTGAAAATTTTAATGAGGACACAACTATTTCAAAATCTTCCTCAATGGGTGCCACAATTGTATGGGTCTTTGTTACAATATTAGCAATTAACATTATATTGTTGAAAAATCAATCCACGCTGCCGTACCAGTCGTTTTTCTTGAATTGCGGTTTTCTGCCGACGCAGCTTAAATAAGCGACAGAAGTGTTGGTTAAATTCCCCGCAAGCAATTTATGGTAACCTACGCTTTTTTTTAATATGTACTAATCAAAGTCGAATAGTCTTTCTATCAAAACTTTTTGAAACCAGAAAATTTAATATCTCGGTCTCGGTCGTCTTGAATTTGACACTTGCTTTCTGTAGTTCAACAATTCCGTTCTATAGATAACAATTACATCTTATTTCTACATTGGAAACCAAAAACCTTACGAACTTGTGATTGACTTCATAGGTGTATGTTAAGTTAATGCCTACTATAGAACTCTTTTGCTATTATTTCCCAGTGTCAAATACTACCATACTAATCGTAGACCACCCATCCAAATTGTGACTAAGCCCGACGTTGTTTAAACCTTTGCAAACATTGAATCAGCCGTGCCTGACTTGTCGCTCTGGCGGTTCTAAACTTATATTCTATTAATAACAAATTTTAAAAATAATAGTCTATATACATTTTAAAAATTTAATAATAACTTTTAATAGTTTACTTCTTTTCCTATTTATTCTTTACCGCCGCCATGCACAAAAACATGTTGAGTAAGGTCAACAGACTATTTCTATAATTTTCTTTCAAACTTTTACGCCTTCTATAAATATAAATCCTCACAGATGCATGTTCATACCTAATCAATTTTCCATAGGTGAATATAATAATCGTTTCCTCCCGGAAATATTAAAATACACGCACGGCCGTAACTCTCCCGGGTTTTATTGCCCCCTGTTGCTGCTGCACAAGTTTTCCCACTTTAAACTTGCATATGAAGCCAGCGCACTACGCCGCCGCCTGTTTGTATCGACATCAAAAGGTTCGTTGGGCTAATGCTTTCTTAGTAAACTATTCTGAAGACAGTGTGTGAAGATACCAAGAGAAATTTCTCATTATACAGCGAATGTTAACAATATCATGGTCTACAAGTTTAATGGGGATTCAAAGTTCTACATTGTAAATATATAATTGCAACATTTGTATTTAATGTTTTTGTTCTCTTGCAAACAACAGATTTATTTATGTAAAACTATTTTGTAAAAATATTATTATTACTATGCTTTTATTTTTAGTATCTAAGTTTTTTCAGACATAATTCATCTAAAATTTACTCTTATTTCAGGCTTTGATGATGAAATGAGGAGCTTTCATACTTTATTAATATTTTACGAATTTCACTTCGGAGTTACTAGATGTCAGTTAGATTTACATTATGCTCTTTAATGTGATTCTCACATAATAATTTAACTTAATCTCTTTTGCAGCTTTACTTTTAAAAACATTTTTAAATGTGAAGAATATATAAAACATAAAATTAATTAAGATTTGCTAGAAATTTTATAAATAGATATTAAAAGATAAGCTGATCTACCATATGTAAATATAAATAAATATAAGAAATATCAATAATAACTTTAATTATAATTTTCTAAAAATTGTTGTTGATTTTGATTTTGTGAATACAATAAATATAAATAAATAAAATAAACAATTTAGTTGGTTTGTTACTATCTAATACCTAAAAATTAAAAAATTAATGGTATGACAAGTAGGTGGTGCAAAATACCAAAATGAACACTTCATAATTTATTAAAGATTTTAAGATATATATATATATATATATATATATATATATATATATATTCTTAAATTTATAACTCATAAAATATCAAAAGTTAATTTAATTTATAATTATATATAATAATATAATTATAAGTTATAATTATAGTTAATAAATGTGAAATTTATTGTTTATTTAAATATAAATACAAAATTATCAACACGTAATCAATTATTTGGTTCATTCTCGTTTTTTTACTCAATTGCCAGCTTGGCGTTGTGATACTGGTTGCATGCATGGTTGTTTAATGTTCTAGATAGATTTGTAGCACTATGTAATCTTTCTGCAAAAAGTTCATACAGCCACTTACTCTAACTATTTTATTATGAGCGGTGGCGTTACACGTAAATCAATTATCATTGCTTCAATCACAAAAAGAAATCACAAAGGTGCTCCAATGAGCACTTATGAAGAATAATACAATTCTCTGCATTTTGCTTATTTGTAATAGCGTGCATTTGGAGATTTGATTTCTAACCCATTTTACCTTGGCGTTGTGATATTAGTTGCCTAAAGGGTTGTTTAGAATACCAGATGGATTTCTAGCTTATTAATGTTTCTATAAGAAGGGCGTACAACCACTCACTATGACTATTTTATAAATATAAAATATTATTTTAAATTATACTAATAGTTGTTGCCGCTCAAGTGGCTCGGTGATTAGTGTGTTGACTGTTGTGGCAGGGGTCCCGGGTTTGATACCCGGCCAATCCTTACTTGAAGGGTCGACTTTTTTCAGATTAAAAAAAATCGTCTCGGGTACACCATTTTTTGTATAAGAAGAAAAACTTTAAGTCCCGTGTATTGCTTGGATGCAAAAATTTTCAGATGTGCTTAACCTCTGGCGTCGGTGATTAGTCTAAAAATGACCGAAATTGGTCGACGTTAAATAAATAAACAGGAAAAAAAATAATGTATTCGGGCCATAAAATATGGATTATAGCGTGACAAAATGTTTAATGCCTGACGCGAAGTGAAGCGCTTTAAAATGTTTGAGCATTGTAGTCTATTTTATGCCCGAGATACATACAAACCTTTATTTTATTTTCAAATTATTATTTATAATTAATTTGGTTTAAATTTAAATAAAATTATAAGATGACCTCATGATTGTTTCATTTGTGATTCACTTAAAATATATCACATTGGCATTCCTAACCATCGAACAGAAAAATATAATCTCATCATTCTTTAAGTATCAAATATGCAAAATTTATAATAAAATTGTCACTACACTAAATATGCAAATCCAATATACTTAAAAAAATCAAGACTTATTTAATGTTAAAATAATACATAATATCAATTGCAGCAGTTGTAACAACTTTTTTTCCGTTTCTAGGTCTACTACATGTGTTCATTTTTTAACTTTATTTTAAAATTGTATTTGTATTGTCCTAAAAATAGGTTATATTGAAAACCAGCTAGTGGTCACACCTATGCCGAACATCACCTAATTTTACACTATATATGCACTATTCTATTATATTGTATAATATGTATATGAGTGAAATAAAGTACTTATTACTATTATTATTATTTTTATTATTATTATTATTTATTTTCACTATAATAGGTACATATTGTATTACAATATTACATTACATAATACATATAATCTGCAATAATGCCGGGTTCTTCAACCAAGGCATTATTTTTGATACAACACCTTTCTGATCAATTGACAGGTTCCTAAAACTGCATAGTTTTGTGCCTCTCGTACAATATAATTTTTTAATCAAATATTTTCCAAAATCATATTAAAATTCGTTTCAACTAGACCATTCGAACTAATAATACAATGTTTTATGAATACTTTTTTCAACTTACTAAATTTTTTTAATTTGAAAAGACAGTTCTGAATATTTTTGAATCTTTTTCTTATTAATTCTACATACATTTTCATCATTTGGGACTCCAACAAAAAAACTTTTTTCTTGTTTTATCCAAAAGTGTTATATCCTGTCGGTTGTGCATTACAGTTGCATCTGTTATTATAGCCGTATCCCAATAAATTTTTACATTTTCTGATTCTATCTAAAATTTCGGTTCATGTTTATATATTGGAACAAATGTTTCAATTAAACCAAAAATTTTACATAAATTTTGATCACTTTTCCATCATTGTTAAGCCTAATTAAATATTCTGTTGGGGCTAAGACTGGACATCCCGATGTTAGATGTTTTTTTGATTTATTCGTAGTTCATTTCCGAATTCAAATGTTGGCCTAAAATATGTTTTTTGTAACATCTTGTAGAAATGATTTGGTCCTGGATTGCAAAAATTGTCCCATCTGTTTTAGAGTGCAGATATCCAGATTTGATAAATTGACAAGCTGAAATTTTGTTGTTCGATTCAGAATTTATATTGCCATAGAATTTGCCATGAAGTAATTTTTGACTCCACGCAGTTTTTAATACATCCGATGAAACCTACCTATTCAAACAGTAAATTTTATAATTTTGGTCATTAGAATTTAAGAAAAAAATTGATAGAATTTTACACTGACAATTAGTAAAATTCATAATTTTTTTAATCCACACCCATTTTTTCTTTGTTAATATAGTCGGTTAAAAGATGAATTTGGATGATGAAGTCTAAATTTAGCTAATTTCGTTCGAGTGAGTCGATCAACAGCTTGAATTGATGTCGGTAGCCAGTTTATAATTCCAAGAGTGTATTCAACAGTAGGTAAGTATTACCCAAGAATTGATTGCTTTATCAAATTTTTAGAGTTTAACAATGAATTAATAAAATTTCATCTAAAAGTATAGGTTTGAATAAAATTTTCTCCCACTCTAATATGATCTATTCCAAATGATTGCGAAAATCCTAAGTATTTATACGTATCTCCAGTAGAGTTCTTTACTATTCCTTTTTCTATATAAAGTATTGCAAAGTTATCAATGCCCATTTCCATACCAATATCTAATGTAAATTTCGAAACTATTTCTAGCAAGCCTTTTAATTGAGAACCACTATTGGCGTCATCCATAAGAAACGCATGGTTTATTATGCACCTAGGTAAATTTTGAAGTTTGTATCCATAAAAACTTTTTTAATATGTTACTTAAAGGATTTAATGCCAAACAAAACCAGAGTGGGCTCAGACTATCACCTTGGTATATACCAAGTTTGATTGAAATGGAGTCTGATATTTCTTTCGTATTATAAATGTATAATTTAGTTTGCCCTATTTTTAAAAGATTTATTATTTTTGATCAATTTTGTATATTTCAAGAATTTTAATTAACCACAAATAGGGAATGGAGTCATAAGCTTTTTTGTAATCAATCCAGCCTAAAGATATAATTACGTTTTTTACATTTTGCATCGTTTGTTCCAATATTAATGATTCTTTGCATTACGATTATTATTACAATTATTATTATTATTATTATTATTATTATTATTAGTAGTATATTTTATTTTGCCTTTGGTTGCAAAGGTGTTACATTAATTTAACGCCGTCGTAAAATGTAAAAGGTAGTAACGTGTAAACACAAAGTTACATCGTATCCTTAGAGCTCTAATAAATGGCGTTTACAAGTGTAAAAATGTAACAAATAAAATATAAAACTGCAGCCGCTTAAATAAATTAATGTTTTTCTGTGCATATTATTTATTTTTATTTATAATTGATTGATGTTTAATATTTCTATAAATAAAATGTCGTTTATTTTTCTAATATGTTGACAAAGCTAAGTACATACCGGGTGACAACTGAAACAGGTACGCGCCTATATGGTTTTTACTTACAAATATTTTTTTATGATTTGTTTTTTTGGTTAAAATACACCATAACAGCCTACTTAACAGCTCAAAATTTGAAAAATATTATTTCCGGTTTAACCGAAAATAACACCAAGTCGGTAATTTTAAACACAGGTATATTTTTGCAAATTTGTATTTGTTAGTTCATTTTACATATAAACCCCATTTCCGTTTTGGTAACATAATCACATTTTTTAAACTTTTTCTTATGCCATAAAAAATTGTAACTTCTTTATTACTTGTTCAAATCAAGTATCATTGAAGTCGTTTAATATAAAAAAATGGCTTTTATGTGATACCGTAGCACTACGTATGTATTTCAAAAAAATAAGTTAGATCCTAAATACTATAGTCATTTATAAATGCGCGCAAATCACTCAATTTTGAATAATGTGGCAAAGTTATGTTCTTTCCAATAATCCCATTGCTGCTATATTTTTTTTAAAGTTCATTTAATTTTTTGTTTTCAAAATGAGGTTACGTTACCAAAATTTCTGAAAATTTGGATTTATACGTAAAATCTACTAGCAAATTAAAAATTGTAAAATATACTGGATGTTCATTTACAAAAAAACAAAATTGATGTTATTTCCAATATTTAAAACTAAAACGTTATTTTAGAAAATTTATACCGCAAAGTGTGTTCTGAAGAGACAGAACTACTAAAGATGTAAGATGTCAGAGGTGCACAATAGCACTATCAGAACAGTAGGGACGCTTGACAAACCACCTCAGAAAAAAAGGGATGTATTTTAACCTATAACCTATTTCATTAGAAAATATTCATAAATAAAAAATATATGGGCGCGCACCTGTTTCAGTTGTCATCCGGTATATTGAATATTCAGACATTTTTATTTGAAATATTTATCTGAATAGCCATGGAATATAATACCTATTATAATTATTACATATTTATTATATTTACTAACAACAAACGTCATAGAAAATGCACAATATTTACTAAATATTATTATAATGATATTTTCAAAAATAAAGAACTGAATAATGTTGTATTTTAATGATCTGATGCTTGTGGTCCCCCCATCCAATTAAGTCACCCTAATATGCTTTCGTATTAATTTAGAGAAATTATGTATTTTCTAAAAAGCTCTCGTTCTCTATTCTTTTACGAGTTTTATTACAAAAACATACACATCTTATAAAAGCCAGTATTTTATAAAATATTTTATTTCCTATTTTTTTCAATATAAAGATTAAATAACGACCAGGTCCAAGATAGAAAAAATAAAACAAAAAAATTAAAAAATATCATTTCAAAACTACAAAAAAAACTAATTAAAAAAATTTTGATTGCAAAAAATTAGTCATTTTATTTGATAATTTTTTACTAGTAAGCGCCAAAAAAAAATCTAGTAAACCAATATTATATTGGGCCAACCTGATCTTGAGGTCCCTTTATGGGCTACCAAAAAATGGAAAAATATAACGTTTTTTAAATAAAGCTGCAATCATTAGAAATAAAATACAATAAGGGAATATTAATATTAGCTTGATAATGACCTTAAATGCTGGTATGTAAAATCACCCCTAAAACACTAATCGAAAAAAGTATTTTTTAACAACACTAATTTTTCTTTTTTTCTATTTGTTTATTTTTACGGGAAAAGCAAAATATTATATGTGGCAGTTACAAGCAAAACTGCAACGTAAAGTTGGAAAATCAGTTTTATTGTGTGGATGGATACCGCATTCGAAAGCATGCTATCTATAACAATTGAAAAATATAAAAAACTATAAAACATCTCGTAACAATTTTTTAGTTTTTATAACAGTTTCCTTAATATTCTAGACTTTTTTTATTTGTTTGTAATCTGTTTACTGATTTTCGAACATATTAGGTTTTGATAGTCAATGTGAGAGTTTGGATGTATCTCATCAATTTTTAAATATTTTTCGTTAAATTGTGCCATTTTTTATCTCATTGCACAAGATTTTACGAACTGTTTTTCAACACTTTTTGATATTGTAAATGATTTATTTAATTATTTGGAACTATTATCTGCAAAATTCACACTCATTTTTGACCATTTGAATAAATTTTTTGTTGATTGAATATAAAGTAGTCTTTTTAATATTTCCATAGTAAAATATAAACATGATCTTAAGGGGCAAGGTGCCGAGAAGCATAATCTACGGCGGACACTGGTGCAAAGATTTAAATATTCCAAAATACGTGAAGTGTTTTAGGACACGCTCTGTACGCAATTCATACAGATGACAATACTTTACGTCAGTAAAAACACAACAAATTGCTGAAAATAGAGGTGTAGCTCTCAAATGATTGTGACTTTGTATTAATATGATAATTAATTTCATATTTGTTTAGGGAGAATTGTTTAGAAAAGAACAACATATCTGGCTGTCGCATTAGGTTTTAGATTATCTGCATAACAAATTTTTTTTATGCCTAAACATTAATATAAAATATTTTTTTAATTGTCAATTGCGAGGAAAAATTGATAACTAAAAAAAATATTTTGATAGCAGAATAGTTTATACCTTTATTCATATGGATACGAAAGCAATTTTTTTAATTTCAATAAATAAATACACAATCGTTTGAGCCCCGAGAGTGAAAAACGACTCAATTTTAGTTGCGGCACATCGAGCCTTAAAATATTATGGTAAAAAAAAGATTTTCCAAAGAGGCATAGAAACGGAAAATAGCATAAAAGAGTCAGGGAGGTTAATAGTGAGTTGGTGGAAAGAGTCAATTGAGGATAATAAGAAAAGGGTGAGCACCAGATCTGGATGAAAATAATTGGATGAAGGAAGCATTGAGTTTCACATACTATGTTATATGCAGAGAAAATGTAAACGAAAGTACGAAAAATGGGACCACATCAGAGGATGGGTGTAAACCATTGTTTGGATTCTAAATAGGAAGTATAATGATATATTAGGACAAGGATAAAAAAGTGGATTTATATTGCAAAAACAGTGAGTGACTGTACTTTTTCCCGAAATATGACAAATTATATTTTTTTAATTTAAATATCGGACGTTAGAATTTAATTTATTTGTCTGGCTGGTGATACTGTAATTGTGACTATGAATAGAATAGTCAAATTACTAGGCACTGGCATTAGCAACAAAGAAAATTGAAGATTTGGGTCTTAAAATAGCTAAGAAAAAATTTTGGCCATATAAAAAGAAAAAGTTATGAGAACAAGTAAACTGTATTAAAGATTAAAAACAGAAAGCAAAAAAAGTTAATGTAATTAAGGATCTGTCTGATTGCAACGCAGCATAAAAGAACAATCAGAAGAACAGTGCAAAAATGTGAAAAAACAACGGCTCTGATTAAATTAATTTAGTAGGAAAGGCTGGTGATTAAAGCACCCAGCGATTACAGAATTGTAGCAATGAAGCAATATTAGCAATGGCAACAATGATATCCATAGTACTGCGGTTAGAGTGTAAAGCTCAAAAATAGATTCTACAAATTCAAGAACCCGATAAGTATGTACAGAGGAAAACAGCATAGAACACATTCTAAGAGGTAAAATCAAATTAAAAGGTTTGTAGAAAAATAACTAAATTAATAAAAGAAAGCAAGAACCGGGCAATCGACAATATCTAGATAAGTTTGTTAGTTAGTAAGTTTTCTTTAAGATATGCTTGCAGCAAGAATACAAATACTTAACTCAATTGCAAGATAGTTAAGTGCACACCATAAAAAACCTTAGAATCTAAAGACATTTAAAGAAAATGAATATAATATTTTTTTTTAATATGTAATTTTTTTGTATGAATCTACAAGTTTCGGTTACCATTTATCCCAATAAAAACAATTCTTTTCCTAATGTTTATTTTGTGTTTTATACTTGTCCATTTTGTTTATTTATTCATATGTTATTACCTTCATATAAACAAACCCCGACCACTAAACTAAACTGAACAACCTGGCTACAAAGTATGTAAGGATGGAGAGATGTGGAGAGAAATAGTTCTCTCTCAAAAGAAAACTGCGTGACTTATGTACAGTAAAACTTTTTAATGTTAACCCAAGCATGTAAAATTTTCTAGCGGGAATATATGCACCAATCCGGTATTACTGCACATTCGTAGACAGAGCGTTGTGACAGGTTATGTTACGTATGTTGAAAGCAAAGACTGGAAAGCTAGACGTTGAACTTGTCCCGGAGTATACATTCTACCCTCTCTACACCGCTTTTTCTGTGCGAGGATTTAACTTAGGTCAACTCAATTTTGGTCAACTGTATGTACAACCAAAATATAGTTAAGCTGGTTGTATGTCAAAACAGGTCT
>JARJEC010054884.1:0-11365 GCA_030264575.1 Tachinus sp. AB-2021 | reverse complement strand
GGATGGTGGCATAGGGCCGCGTTTCTCCAAGCGGGGCACGATTAGGTTAATTGGTGTCTGATAATAAACTTATAGAGAAGTAATTTGTTATTTATTGTCAGTGCGCTGTTGCGCTTGAGCATTGGGATGAGAAGGTTGCGGGATATTTAGCCTTTGCCTAGGACACATACTGTGTTTTTAAATGTTATGTTTTTGTCTAGAGTCACACCGAGGTACTTGAACCACGGGATTGGGATTCCGTTTAGGCTTCTCAAGTTGTGGGAAATTTTTCAAAAAGGCGCGAAAAGAGTATTGCTTTATTCTTTTCGGGATTTATTTTTATTCTCCATTTAAGAAGCTATTCTTCTAGTTTGTCACATGCGACCAAGGAGCTTCAGGAGGATGACCATTATCCAGGCCTAGTCGTAAGCCTTCTTGATGTGCAAGAAGAAGGCTCCGGTCAGTATTCTGTTCCGGAACCCGCCTACGACACGCTCTATCTAACGGGCCAGCTGATGGGTTGCAGAATGTCTGGGGCGAAAAGCGCGTTGGTGGCTAGGTAGCAGGTTTTCGGCGAAGGTGTGGTCCTGAAGCTTGTCCAGGATCACTTGTTCTGTGACCTTGCTTAGGGTACACAGTATGCTGATGGGTTTATAATTTTGTAGAAATTTTCCGTCTTTTGGGCTTTCTGAAAGGGGTTAGTGAGTTAGTTAGCTTTCTTCCACGAGTTCGGAAAGTGGGAAGTCCTTAGGACTACATTTATAATATTAGTTAAGGCCATTATGTTTTTTTGGGGCAAGTTTTTGGGCGCCGTCGGGGCCGGGGGAGTGGAACGGCGAACGCTGTCAAGTAGAGGTTCGATTGTGACGTCGGAAAGAAGGTTTTTTTACCTCGCGGAGGACTCTTTCGACCTGGTCTAGATCTAGGTTTATGTCGTACACGGGGAACATTGGACTTCCAGGTTGTCGGCTAGTGATTTGGCTTTTCTTTTCCTTCTAGGGAGTACTGAAGTCTGTTCTCGCTGTGGATGGCGGGGAGCGGAGTACGTTTATTTCGGATCAGGTTTTTATCTTCTGAGGCAGTCTCAAGGGTTTTATGCCAACACAAATTTTTTGTACTTTTATGGCTTTCTGGACTTCCTCTTGAAGACGGGTAATCTCTTCCCAGTCTACGGGATTGTGAAAGCGTTGTTGTTGACGTCTGTCAACGTTGTGTATTCTAATGAAGTACTTGGTGTCTCCGGAGAGACCCAGACGATTGTTGGAGCGGCGCGAAAAGGTTTTGAATTACGAGGCAATCGCTATTTTGATTTGGCTAGTCAGAGTGTCAACGGCCGTTTTGAGGTCGTCTACTGTTCGTATCTGAGGCCTAAGTTGCCTAATGAGGCTCTGATGCGGTGGGAATAGAGCAGCCTGTCGGTCCGAAAGACCGTTCTGGCTTCCGTTTCCGCCACCCCACCGAAGAGCTCTAAGATGACCGGACTCGGATTGTGGACGGGGCTCAGGTCGTTGATCACTCTGACAGAGGCCTGGGCCGAGACGTCTTTCCTTGAGAATCGCTATGCCAAGGACGTCTCCGGGATGGCTAGCACTATGATGTAAGGTTGGCGAGTCGGGGCCTAAAATTATAAGCCCGGTATTTTGGGCGTGGGCAAAGAGGGCTGTACCTTTGTGGCGTTGGATCGTAAGCTGTTCCAAGCAAGATATTTGTTGAGGTCGCCAGCAATAATAGTATGGATCTACGTGAAGCGCTGCGATGTCAACCGGTTGTTACTTGCGGTTTACGCAATATTCCTTAGCGCGGGGGTTGACGAACAACGCGTCCGGCTGGAGGCGGATGCCATCGTCGGTGTTAGTGGCTTTTAAGATGTTTATCTTCGACTTGTTGAAGGCGGAAACAAGGGTTCGGGTAAATCTTTTTGTTCCTGAGGTCAATTTTGCACAAAATGTACGTTAATATTAAGCAAATTTTATGTTTCATTGGCGGAAATTTTACCCAAATAAAACGTAACAAACCGCGCAAATAAAACGTTTCATAAAACGTTTATTATTTTATAGTTCACGTTTCAAAACGTAACAGTGTTACACGTACCTAGGTGATATCTTTGGTCCTCGACATATTTTCGTATTTTTGTCGTCATATTTACATCATGTTTTAGGTTTAATGACGAAAACTTTGACAAAGGAATGAAGTGAATATTACGTGTCTTTGCTGGCTGGGTAATAACTTGATAATAATTACGCCTTTAACGTTAAAACGTCAACCGACTAACATACTTTTGGATAACTAAAGTAAGCTCACCAGAAAACGACTCTTGTCTAGAGCTTGGTGAATTTTACGCAAAGACGCATTGCACAAATCTGTTTAAATGACTGTCAAAAATTTAATGCAAGTAATTTGTTAGTTTTGTTATTTTATTTGTTTTTATTTTTATTTTGTTCCGGTTAAGTACACAATTCATTGCAGCAGCAACAATAGATTTCTTGTTGTGATCCATGCTTGCAACTTTAATGTTATCTGGCCTTTGACAGATGTTTGGCAGTACTACTTATATCACATGACTTTTCGAACGTACCCCTGCCGTGTGATCTAAGCACATTTACATTTTTTTACAGATTATTTTTTATAAATGTTGTTCCTACACGCATTTTTCGAAGTTCCGATCCGAATCCCAATAAAAATTGAACTTATGGCATTTGCTCACAGGCAGAGACGCCAGAGAATGATTTGACCAGTCCCGAACAGTCGGCGGATGTGTTTGAAGAACACACTTTCAGTTCGAAGTTAGTCGTTAGAGTTACGTTGAGAGACAAAACTCCGTTCTCGAACTGGTTTTGAACCTATTATGGTGCTTGTTGGAACGAAATTATTATAACAAATAATTATATCGGAAATAAACCATACATAATATCAAAAACTAATAGAAAACATTTTATTTTATTTTTGCAACAACGACAACAATTACATTAAAATTAATAAAATAAGCGGAAGTAAATAACAATAAAATAATAAACATAATAGGTAAAAAAATATATTCATAATATAATAATTGTAAAATAGTCATGATGAAAACTGGTTACAACAAATATTTTATTCAACAGATGGAACACTGATGAGCATCATGCCAGAATTAAAGCTTTTATTTTATATTGGAATATTTTATATCAACATAGTTGCTAGTAAGATATGAAATCATTAAAAACTGACGCATTTGTAAATTACATATTTTAGGTAACGAACTGAGAAAAAGTAAACTATGTAAGTAATAATTCCATATTTTTTTTATAATTTGCGTGTAATTTGCGTTAAATTATATTATATGCACATTAATTTATTATTGCAGAACCATAAATTTGCAAACAAAACGTTGTTGAAGCGTATCGATTTTAATGTTTCTTAAGCATACGAGTATATTGAAAAGTTGTCGTTTCGTATAGTAATTTATATCAAATTTACTTAAAAAACATAAATAACATTTTAATTACACAGTATTTTCATATTATTTTTACTTAAATTTTGTATAAAAAAATCGGACATTCGAAGTCAATTAAACGGTTCGGTTCTTATTTCCGTTTTAGTTTATAGCGATAACCCATTTAAGTAAATCGGTTCGATTATGATTATTATTAAGTAACACTTTATTACGAGAAGATGACTGGCGAGCCTCGTTGAGCAAGTTAAACCTGTTGACTGGTATAATGTAATATATATTTTGGCCACCTGAACTGCAATACGAATTCAACTAATGAGGCACTTCCCATATGAGCTCGTACCTCAAAAAGTTGACGAGCTGTAAACTGAAACTTACCGCATTCGAATGTAATAGTTTATTACATAACGATAGTAGTAAGAAGCATATTATACACGAGTGGAAATATTACTCACAAGAAGCGTAGCGGCAAGTGTGTAATTACATCACAACTAGAGTTGTGTACTATACCTTTTCTACGAAAATTTATTTTATTAATATATATATATAATTAAATATTCAACTGACAGTTTTATTCGCAGCAACAGTTTTGCTTTTTATTACATAATACTGTTTGTAATGACGTATTTACTTAATTAAGTACTTACATAGGGGTAGAAAAATAGCTATTTTGGACTCCTGAACTCTAATACAAATATGAAAGTTGTCTGTCAGTCGTGGTTAAGTAGATTTTTACATACAGTGTGAGTGCGACTAGAACTATATAAAACACTACGCACATACAGATATTTAAGAGAAATACCGCATTTATCATAATTAAGTTTATGTAACAAAATATTACTTTACATCGAATAACTATAAAATAGTGCTTGATTTAATTGAATAATTTAATATTCTAATTCTTAAACTGCCATTGGTTGATCAAAGCTGCAACTACAATTGATTTAATTTTTATTGACAGATGTAATTATTCCATAAATACATCATAAATATTTTAACAAGATTTTAATATATATATAACATGTCGGCCAAAAAGTCACATACAAATCTCACACGTTAAATATTTTACAGCGCACCAACTAATGAGGCATTCACCCTACAGGCTCGTGCCTCAAAAAGTTGTCGCGCTGTAAAATAAAACTAATCGCATTCGAATGTAAATAACTATTATTTGTTCAGTACTTGTAAATAAAACTGTTGCATTTTGTAATTTTTTATTGCGTCAGTGTTAAATCAATTTAACACCGTCGCAATGAGTAACAAGTAACGATATGAAAGCAAAATCGTGCTTTCCATAGAGTTTTAACAAATGGCGTTTACAAGTGAGTGACATAAAATAAATAAATATATAATGTTGAAATAAAGATAATATAATACTTATTTATGTATTAAGGGTATAAAAATAGATGTGTGAGGAAATGTTTAAAAAATATGTTTTTATTGCAGCCTAGAAGGACCTTTATTTATATTCATGTAATTAAATATTCTAATTAAAAATACTTACAAATAACTTGAGAAATTTTCCAGCCTCTTTTTGCGCTATAATTGAGCTCTAACCAAATCATTTTTAAAGAAAATTTAAGACGTTTCAACAAATTAATCACAAAAGAAAAATTGTATGTCCAATTTCTTGATAAAAAATAACTAGGTGGGTGGACGGGTTAAAAATAAATAATCTATTCCAGTAGTTAATACTATAACGGCCCACCCACTCGATACTACGCTTATTAACAAATTTGGCCATTAAAACCTGCGACGTTTCTGCTTAGTAACAAAAAAGGTTTTATATTCACTTTCTTATTTAACAAATAGCTGGATGGAATAACGAAATTAAACAATCTGAACCAGTTGTTAATACCATTGTAGCGCACCCGACCAGGTATTGTATAATCTAAGAATTAGACATTAAAGAAAGAAATATAGATTTAACAGTACAAAAAATAATAAACTGAACCACTACTTAATAGTAATTTAATTTATTTTAAATGACCTTCTTTTATTTATTGTAAATCGTGTAAAAAGTGAGTCATAGTTCTACACAATTGTACAACTAGTTTTCTAATGGCTTACTTTGCACACGATATTACTCAAAAATCATTGCCGCACAATTATAGAAAAAACGTTATTTTTTTCATAGATTGCTCAAATTTGAACTATAAATATCCAGCTAATTTGCTCAATATTTCTACTTTGATTGAAGAATTTCCTCATATGGTAACTATTTTACGTTATTAAATTTATTATACTACTGCTATAATATTTTAGGCAGCCATTCAATATACATACCAGGATGAATATTTGAATAGAAATAACAGTGATATGTGGATCTGTGCCGGAGTACTGATCAGCGAAAAATATGTTTTAACAACAGCACATTGTTTGCAATGCTTTGATGATAAAAAGTAAATAATATTGATAAATAAAATGCATAATAAATAATATTTAACATTTCAGCTGTATATCTATTCGTAAAATACGTTTGGGAAGCAATAATTTAAATGATCTTAACAACAACATCAAAATTGCAAAAATACTTCGACATCCTGATTATAAACCAGATTTCTTATACAATGATATCGGTTTGATTGAATTGCAAGAAAGTATTAATATTACTGATTCTGTCAGACCGGCTTGTTTGGAAACTGAGAAGACCAGCTATCAATCATTGATTGCTTCCAGCTATCAGTTATTTCTCAATGATGGCAATGGAGTTTTGGCAAAATGGAGTTACGAGGAATTGATTTATGATAAATGCAAACAGATTTACAAAAATCTAACTGCTCTTAACAATGGTATTGTAGATGATGAGCAGATTTGTGTTAGCGATTTGAAGAATAATTCAACTGAGGTAATAATAAATTTTAATTCTATCAATAGTTTTTCTTTCAAAATTGTTTGATTTATAAAAATATGAGAGTGACATAATTTAATTAATGTAAAGCCTATTTCTGTCATCGAATTTAGATAAGTGCCGTTGTACTCACATAGGATGTGTAAACATCGTTTCTTGTACTATGCATAAGCAGCCTACGCGACACACAGTTCAGCCTGCGCACAGTAGTTATACACTGACGCAGTCACATGATCTTACCCGTAACGGCCAATTTCCCAATAAGCCATTGCATAAATGTTTACACAGCAAAAAATAATTCAAATTTAAAAGCTGCACAGAATAAAGATTTTAATAAATGTACATATTTAGTTTTTTCAGTTAGAATCCGGAGATCCATTGCAAATATTCGATTCAAGCTATGGATATAAGGTAGTAGGTATTATAGATTTTGGTGAAATAAGAACTAAAACGAAACAGGAAACTTACGTATGTAACCGAATTTCACATCACATTGATTGGATCGAGTCAATTGTATGGCCCGATTCTTTAAATTTAGTTTAAGCTACAAATATGTTTTTGTAATCATTTGATGATTAAATAAACTGGAATTGTAAAATAGAAGAGAAGTTTCAAATTTACTCAGTAGCCGGCAGAGTCGCGATATATTCCAGTAATAATTTAGTATTTTTTTTGTGAAAATAACGTAAATCTCACGAATGAGGTAGACAGTTGTCAAAAGCATGTATATTTTATGTACTATTAAATCAAAAATCAAAATATGATTATAATTTTTTTTTTTAAATTAAATTAAATTTCACTTCTAGTATGTGGTACTAGCACTCACTTTTTATTGACGTACATGCAGTAACACAATCATCAGCTGTATTGTCTTTATCTTTGCGTGTAAGTCTCCCTCAAATACATGCATGCATGTTGTTCTGTTCTGTGCTATATACATTGTACTGCAGCAGTTTCTGTACTCCCGTGCTATTTTTTTATAAAAAGCTTTCATCTAATAACCTTCTCACATCCCGATCTATCTTGTGTGCTTTCTGTCAAATTTAAGCATTCTTATTTTAAATTAACTTGCGTATATAGGTACGTACTCTTATTTTGTCGACTATATTTTATACAGGGTGTCTCGTCACTCACTTGCCATAGCGTATTCTTTGAACAATTTTAAGTCGATAGTGTCTTATACATTTTGTCCAAAACTCAAAAATTGGGAAGCTGTGGGAAACTTTAAATTTACCTAAAAATAAAGACATTGTTGAATAAATTAATGTATTTTTTATTGCTAATACAAGTTTAATTAAAACTTAGTTAAACTTTTCATTCAAAATGCCTCCGCTGCCCTACAACACATTTTTGCTGTTCTAATAATGGAATACGTAGTTCTGCAAAGAGTATATGGTCATCTCATATGGATGCAGTTAGAAATAATAATTTAAATTAACCCATCTTTGGTTTGTGATTTATTTGAATAGACTTTTTATGTGTTCTCAAAGATAATAGTCAAGAGGCGTTAGGTCTGGATCTGCTCTTCCAATCCATTGGTTAGTAAAATGGTTATTAAGATATTCTCTAACATTTATACAAGCATTGTGTAATGTTCTCCATACTTTCGTTCACTACACGTACACTAGTAGAGGGATTGTTTTTAGTCATGTTAAGAATTCTTCTTCTTTGACAACTTCTTGCTGTACCTACGTTGGCATTCTGCAGTAGCTTTAGGAAAAATACCTTTTTCTATCAAATGACAATGCACATTTTATGAACACTTGCTTCTTAGATATTTTTAGTCTGGAAACCTCCGCTGATATTCTTGCATTGGCGCACTTGCATTTTTGCCACAGTGACAAAAGAATTACATAGCCTACAACCAGATTGATTTACTGTACAATTAAAATAGTTTATTTGTTAAGTTTAGGTTATTAAAAATGCAATCAATTGATTGTAACAAAGAATTTATTAATCACTATAACACGTGTAACATCTATTGACAACCTCTAGTTCTCTCTAGTTCTCTAGTATGTACCTACATTCATGTTAGCTACGTTCCTTTCAAGGTTGAACAGTATACAGGCTGTATTATAATTAAATTGCATATACAACATATTACAAAAAAAAAATTAAAACAAACCTTAGTATTTACAATGCTTTTTGTGAATAAATTTAGTGACCGATTTCGTTAGAATATCCGCAATTTGATCTTCGGTTGGAATGAAACGTAGATCCACTATTCTTTCAGACGGATAAAGCTTGTATATAATATGTTTAAGATGATTATGTTTCTCTGGATTTCGAGAGACCTATATAGCTGACTGATTATCTTCGTTGATCAGAACTTTGACTTGGATATTGCCAACCTGTAGTTCAATTAGCAAATTTCGAATCCAGCACGATTCACTTACAGCCATAGAAAGTGCGACATATTCCGATTCTGTTAATGACAGAGCCACTGTTTGCTGTTTTCTGGATGCCCAAGAAACGGTGTTCCTATAAACTTTAAAGGCATATCCAGAAGTAGATTTTCCATTTTCTATGTCTCCTCCCCAATCAGCATCCACAAAACCCTCTATCATAATTTCAATGCTTTTACTGTATCTCAATTTGAAGTCAATGGTTCCATTTAGGTAACGTAGCATAATCTTCAAGCCCTTATATAGTGCTTCTGAAGCCCGACCTTGAAATTGACTCAAAATATTTAAGGTTGCACATGTGTCCGGGCGACAACCCAGCATTGCATACATTAAACTACCAATCAGTTGCCTGCATTTATGCTCAATGTCTTTATTTTCTGATTCTTCTCGTTTGAACTAACCAATCTTAAAATTTGGGTTGATTGGAGTTATTATTAGCTTGCAATTCTTTATGAAATACAACTTCAGAATTGTTCTTATGTAATCAGACTGATCAATCTCAATTGTACCTTTGTGGAGGTTTTGATTTATCTTTATCCAAGTAAGTGTAAATTCCTCCCATGTCCTTCATCTCAAATGTTTTGGACAGTCTCCGTTTCAGGTGCCTTACATCCTTTTTATTTGAGCGCACAATCAGACGGTCGTTCACATATACAAAATTGTATTCTTTATTTTTTGTCGAAAATATAAAGAGTAATTAATCATTTTTTAAACGTTCGAAACTTTCTTTTTTCATAAATTTGTCAAACTTGTTATTCCAATATCTGGGTAATTTCTTTAAGCCATAGATAGCTTAATTTAGCTTTAGGAGATTATTTTGATTATCACACTCTACTTCGTCTGGAATTTCAAGATAAACATCCTCATTTATCTCGCCATTGAGAAACGCATTTTTAACATTCATCTGATGGATTGGATAATCGAATTTAACTGCCAGGGATAGTAAAATTCGTATTGTAGTTAACTTAGCAACCGGAGCATAAATCTCCGACAAATCTAGAGCCTTTTGCAACTAGTTTGGCTTTGTATTGTTGCTTACTCGAATCTTCAAGCTTCTTTCGTTTGAATACCCATCTGATTCCACCTGGGTGAACGTTGTTTGTTGAGCTAACTTCTTTCCGTGTATTATTTCTTTTGAGAGAGTTTAATTCTTCGTTAATTGTTCTTTTCCATTCTTCGGCCTCTAAACTGTTCATTGCTTCTTTGAATGATTTTGGTTTATCATCAACTGAACTCATAAATGCATTATCTAAATCTATCTCATAGTCGATAAGATGTTTAGGCATGTGGCGTACTTGTTACTGATGTGGATTGGCATTCTCGGGAGTTACAAACCCACTTTCATCCTCACTCCAATGTTGATCTACTTCTTCAGAATCTTGACACTGATTTTCCTCTTCTTTTTCGGGATTTCCATTACCTTCTTCGTCACGGTAATTTCCACTATTATTTGTAGGATTAGTTGCTTCATTTTCGCTTTCCTCAGATATTGGAATGCAGTATAGAATGAATTTATAGTCCTTAGATAACTCAATATGTTTAGAATTTGGAAAGAATACTCTGATAAAATAAAACAATTTACTTTGTTTTTTATCACTAATTTATTCTCTTGAATACATTATTAGTTTCGGCTCCACTAGAGCTTTCTACGGAAACTAGTAATGTATTCGAGAGAATAAATTCGTGATAAAAAAACATAGTAAATTATTTCGTGATAAAAAACATAGGTTTATTTCATAAGAATGGATTATCACATAGTAACGGTCACTTCAATTAATTATATTTAATACTCTGATACCATTAATATCATTGTCATAGCCAACAAAAACTCTCTTCGCGGCTTTGCGATCAAACTTCTTTCTCTTTTCCATGGGAATGTGTATATAAACTTTATCTCCGAACACTCCAAGATGGGATGCCTTGAACTTCTTTTTCCACCATAATTCAAACGGCGTTGTTTCAGCATTTGGACCTTTACCAGTCCGATTTACGATATAGACTGCAGTGTTTACAGCTTCTGCCCACAATATCTTTGGTAACTCTCTGGCGTTGAGCATTGTGCGAGGCGATTCGACGATGGTTTGCATGTCCTTGATGGATTTATTTACAAACTCAATCCCGTTATCAGATCTAATCCTTTTCATTTTATTTCCTAAATTTTCAGCACATTTAAGAAAAATTTTAATCTTTCGATACACCTGAGATTTGTACTAAAGAAAATACACCGTTCTGTAGTTGCTGAAATCATCTTTTAGGACAAGAAAATATTTCGAGCCACCAAGAAAAATCTGTCTTTTTGGTCCACACAGATCCATGTGCACTAAGTCGCCTAGAGCTTTGTATCTTAAAGTTTTTGAAGAATTTATAAAAGAAATAAACATTATTATTATTGAAGTCAAAGTGAGTAGTGTGCCCTGCTTATATGCCCTTATTATTATTCTATTTTTTTTTTCCTAAGGTGGTTTGTTAAGCGTCCTTGCACTACGGCCCTGATAATCCTATTGTGCACCTCTGACATCTTACACCTTTAGCATTTCTGTCTCTTCTATGAAGTCCAGGAGTTTTTACCAAGGGATTGTTTTCAGTTCTTCTTGGGGTAGCATATGCTTGCCAAAGTAAACTGTGCGTTGCATGTTGAATGCTTTGCATTCACACAGCAGATGCTGCGGAGTCTCTTCGTTCTCTAAACATCCGCATAGT
>JARJEC010054860.1:0-19184 GCA_030264575.1 Tachinus sp. AB-2021 | reverse complement strand
TTATTAAATAATTACTACACCATTACTCCATTTTGAAATAAATGTTTCAAAAATTCACCCGGGATGCGGATTGAACCCATAACCTTTGGATTTCATGTCCACTGCTCTACCAATAGAGCTACGGAGGTATTGGTTTTATGTTCTACAACCACGTCAAAGTTAATTTTTGAAACATCCATTACATGATATGCTTAGCTACGGAGGTATCTCAATTGGCATTGGTATTATGTTCTACAACTACGTCAAAGTCAATTTTTGAAACATCCATTACATGATATGCTTACCCATATACAGTTGTGTGTATGTCTAGTCTATGCTATCACAATACACACTAAAATTTTCGGCGGCAACCGATAAAATACAAATATTGTAAATAATAAATATTTACAATAAAAAAGTTTAAATGGAGCCAAAGTTGACATTAGAATAATAAATTATTAAATAATTACTACGTCATTACTCCATTTTGAAATAAATGTTTCAAACATTCACTCAGGATTGGGATTGATCCCATAACCTTTGGATTTTATGTCCACTGCTCTAACAATTGAGCTACGGAGGTATCTCAAATGGCATGGGTTTTATTTTCTACAACCACGCCAAAGTCAATTTTTGAAACATCCATTACATGATATGCTCACACACACAGAAAAGACAGTCGACAAGGTAATGTTTTATACAATGATTAAAGTAGGAGGACGTCGATGTTTAATATATTATATATTAAATGCTTTCGATGTTCAGATCAGAATTTTTGAAATATTTAGTATAATTTTTTCATAGAATACTTTTCAAACTTATATAAAATAAAATGAGGGCGACAACAATCAAATGCAGACATTGTTTCATCTTAATAAGAGCTTGTCAGTGCACTTTAGTGATTTTCGCATCGCATTGAAGCAACAGATAAAGTGAATGATTGATATGTATATATATATATATATATATATATATATATATATATATATATATTAATAATAATATGTTGGTGCTCTAGCTGTAAACTATAAATTATACTCGCGGTGTAACTAAATACGTAAAAATAGTTTTTTTGAAAATTTTAAAAAAATTAAGTAATACTGCAAATAAGTTTATAAAAATTATTTGCAGTTTTACTCAATTTTTATAAAAAATATATATAATTTATAGTTTATAGCAAGAGCACCAACATATTATTATTACTATATATATATATATATATATATAATAATTTTATAAAAATTGCAACAAAAAAAATCAAAAATCACAGAATTTTTTATAATATTACGGAAATTTTTTAATATCTTGTGATAATTTTTAAAATTTTTATTACTCCCAATCTACGCAATTTATGCTTTAAAGCTGATCCTCTATCTATTTTTTGTTTTTATTGAGTTTTTTTGTCGAATTCTTTTAGAGTAACTTTGTTAATCATCAACCGATCTTGATCTTTTTTGTTGTTGCCTTTTTAGAGCTTTTTTTTGTTAAATTAGTTTGAATATTTTAGTATAATTCGCTATTTTGTGTAAATTTTTTGTTTATTTTTAATTTATTTTGTTACTTTTTGATGGATAGTTTTAATTGAAAACTCTCCGATTTTAGTAAATTGTTGCAGCTTTAAGTAATTTTAATGATGATGCAGTTTCAAATCTTAATCCTATTATCTTACCCGCTAAAACTATCCCCCGCCCCCCACCCCGTTGTGTAAACTGTTGCGTTTATTAATTAATCGCAAATAAGAAAACCAAATGCAGTACATTATAAGCAAATTGATGAAGTTTTAAATTAAAAAAAAATAAAACTAGAAAGTTGAACAATCCTTGCAAATTAAGAAAAGTAATTAATTTCGACGCCCTCCAAGGCGACATAAGATAATATACGATATTTCACATAGATTTTTTCGACGTAATAAGTTCACATCATAAACAACAAACGATCTGTTGGCAAGAGAAACGATTAATAATGCAAAAATGATATTCAAAATCCCACCAACTATTCATAAACTATACCTAATTAATAATTTATGTTAATATATTTGGGGTTATGGTCAATGACGTCATTATGTCACGGCCGTATCGTCGTCGGAGGAGAGCTATGTGCAGTCAATCCACCAGTTTAGTCCGTGCTGTTTGTTTTAATTTATTTATTTATAAATAAAGTGATTTATATGTCATGCGAAGCTGTGCGCTCTTCTGCTCTCTCGGTAATCTTCTTGGAAGGATATCATTTTGACATGGAATTTTTTACAAAAACATTATTAATACAAATTAGAATCTACAGGACAATATTTTCCCAAATATATAACACTGAAGGTTGTTTTAATAGAATCATATTTAAATTTAAACAAAGCGAAATAACTTAAAGCGAAAGTCCAATTGAGAATAACGTAGAAATAAAGGCAATCAATGATATTTATATTTCTAAATAAAATTATATCCATTTATTAGCTATTAGTATAATTAAATTAATTTTAGAAACAACAATCATTGTCTTTATTTAATTCCGCATTTCGAAGCAATTTTCATAGACGAACACGAAAACGACAGTTGCTGCCATTATTATTATTATCATTATTATTACATTTTTAATAATGGAAAGTATATTTGTGGATGGATAATTTGTTTGATTAAATAGCATTAGTGAGAGGTCGTTAGATTGTTACATAAAATATGAAATTTATGAATTAATAGGATTAGTAGCGACGATTTAACGGTCCGCCACCGTAAGCACATTCCCGTATCGTTTAATACAATAATTGCAGTATTTTTGACAATTTAGTAATAATTTATTCAATCGTTTTGTTATTTATGTAACAGAACTTTTTTCACCATTCAATTGGCGTGTTAATAATGTTGTAAACATTGAGAAATTTTTCTCCGCAATTCAGACATCAAATATAGTGAATACCATTGATGCACATAATTATACCTTTTTAAATAATAATTAACACTGTGGTAATAAGGAAGGCGCTTGCCAAATGCGCAACTTGATTGGGGCGCAAAAAAGAATACCCATCCGGTTGAAAGTTGGGTCATCTTAAATGTTTTTGGCGGTTCAGAACTGGCCAAAAACAACATTATATTTTTTGGCCACCAAACTAAGAATTGAAAAAAATTGATATCTTATATATTATTTTTAGATATTTTGTCAATTATTTGAAAGATTAAAGGGCACCTCAGACAAAAGAAATACCAGGAATATACATAGCAACAAATTAAAATAGTCTTCCTGTCTATAAATTGATTTTTTGGCTTGAAAATTTGAAATATGAAATGTTTAAACAAGAAAAAAAATGTTTGGATATTTCTTGACCTGCATTTTATTTTTTGATAATCAAAATTTTAAAAATTGTATTGACTTCTTTTTCTTCATTGATTTGGCTTTAAGATTGGAATAAAATGCCAATTTTAAACACTAGTACCAAAAGATTTGAAGTGTTTGGATATTTCTTTATTTTAATTTTATTTTTGGATAATAAGAATTTCTAAATTATATGGTCTTCTTGTTTCTTAATTGATTTGGCTTCAAAATTGGAATGAAATGCCATTTTTGAACACCTTTACCAAAAGATTTGAGGTGTTTGGTCATTTCTTTGACTGAATTTTATTTTTGGATAATCAAAATTTCAATAGTTGTATGGTCTTTCTATGGTCTTATATCTTAATTGATTTGGCTTCAAAATTGGAATGAAATGCCATTATTAAACACCTGCACCAAAAGATTCGAAGTGTTTGTATACTTCTTTACTTGGATTTTATTTTTTGATAATCAAAATTTCAAAAATTATAAGGTTTTCTTGTTTCTTAATTGATTTGGTTTCAAAATTAGTTTGAAATGCCATTTTTATACACCTGCACCAAAAAATTTGAAGTGTTTGGATATTTCTTTACTTGGATTTTATTTTTGTATAATCAGAATTTCAAAAATTGTATGGTTTTCGTGTTTCTTAATTGATTTGGTTTCAAAATTAGTTTGAAATGACAGTTTTGAACACCTGTACCACAAGATTTGAAGTGTTTGGATATTTCTTTACTTGGATTTTATTTTTGTATAATCAGAATTTCAAAAATTGTATGGTTTTCTTGTTTCTTAATTGATTTGGTTTCAAAATTAGTTTGAAATGACATTTTTGAACACCTGTACCAAAGGATTTGAATTGTTTGGATATTTCTTTAGATGCATTTTATTTTTGTGTAAT
The DNA here is from genome assembly GCA_030264575.1 of Tachinus sp. AB-2021. Taxonomy (NCBI): domain Eukaryota; kingdom Metazoa; phylum Arthropoda; class Insecta; order Coleoptera; family Staphylinidae; genus Tachinus; species Tachinus sp. AB-2021. Next base: position 15,007 of record JARJEC010054860.1, on the reverse strand, counting down.
CAGAATTTCAAAAATTCAATGGTTTTCTTGTTTCTTAATTGATTAGGCTTCAAAATTAAAATCAAATGCCATTTCTGAATACCTTTACCAAACATTTGAGGTGTTTCGATATTTCTTTAACTAAATTTTATTTTTGGATAATCAAAATTTCAAAAATTGTATGGTTTTCTTGTTTCTTCATTGATTTGGATTTGAAATTAGTTTGAAATGACATTTTTGAACAATTGTACCAAAAGATTTTATGTGTTTGGATATTTCTTTAATTGGATTTTATTTTTGGATAACCAGAATTTCAAAAATTCAATGGTTTTCTTGTTTCTTAATTGACTTGGCTTCCAAATTAGTCAGAAATAACATTTCTGAACACCTGTATCAAATCATTAGAAGTGTTTGGATATTTCTTTAGATGAATTTTATTTTTGGATAACCAGAATTTCAAAAACTATATGGTAATTCTTGTTTCTTAATTGGTTTGTCTTCAAAATTGAAATGAAATGCCATTTTTTAACACCTGTACTAACAAATTTGAAGTGTTTGGATATTTCTTTAACTGGATTTTATTTTTAAATAATCAGAATTTCAAAAATTGTATGGATTTCTTTTTCTTAATTGATTTGGCTTCAAAATTGGTTTAAATGACATTTTTGATCACCTGTACCAAAAGATTTGAATTGTTTGGATATTTCTTTAACTGGATTTTATTTTTGTGTAATCAGAATTTCATAATTTGTATGGTTTTCTTGTTTCTTATTTGATTTCGCTTCAAAATGAGTTTGAAATGACATTATTGAACACCTATACCAAAATATTTGAAGTGTTTGGATATTTCTTTACTTAGATTTTATTTTTGATAATCAAAATTTCAAAACTTGTATGGTCTTCTCGTTTATTAATTGATCTTTTTGTTTTAAAATTAAATTGAAATACTCACATAGCAAAACCGTTAAATTCTTTGGATATTTTTGAACATTTTTCAGATTGATACGAATTTATTTATCCGAAAATATAGATTTTCTGCCTTTGGTTTCAAAACAGCTATTTTGGAACACCAATTACAAAACACTTGAAGTTATTTAACATTTTGTAGTCTACAAATTCTTTTTACTTGCTGTGCTAATAGATCCCAAACTTGGACTTCTTCTAGCTTGCTTCTAAGTTGCTTTTTGTCCATCAAAACTGCTTCCAATTGCTGGTTCTGAGCATCAATTAGTAAACAGTTAAAAAATTTGTTAATTTTACCATTTAAAAACTACTTTTAAATTTTTTCTAACCATTCTTTGCTTTAAAATTTAATTTTCCTATTTTTGAAATGCATTGTTAGCTTTGAAACTGATATTTTTCTTGGCCTATTGCAAAATCTTCGTGAAGATGACTATCTACATTAGGTTTAGTAATTTTGCTAACTATTCTGCACTTTGCAATAAATTCTTGCTCCCAAAAACTTCAAAACTGTTATATTTGACCATCCACCAACCATAAAACAGTTTGAGTCTTTGTGCAAATTAGTACCTACGGATATTTCGAATCTTCCTACCATTGAAATGCATTTTGAGACTTGAAACTAATATTTTTGTGACCTATGGCAAAATCTTTGTGTAGATTACTATATGAATTAGCTAAATTTGTTTTAGTTATTTTGCTAATTTTGCAATAAAGTCTTCTTCTATTTACATTGCATTTTAGAACTTCAAAACTGCTAATCTTGACCATCCACCAAATATAAAGCACTTTAAGTCTTCGTGCAGATTACTACCTACGAATATTTTGTTTTGTTAACTATTTCTGGCTTTACTGTTTTTAATCCTTTTCTGGCGATTGGTACACATATGTACCATTAAGGTTTGAAATTTTCTAAATGTTTGAATTAGCATTGTACGTATATGGCATCTGTACCAGACTTAGGTTTTGTATTTTAAACTTGCCTGCACTTGTACAAAAAAAAACGCATTAATACTGTACAAAAATTTGAGAAGCAAAAACAGTTGATAGCTGAATGCATAGAATATGCTTTGTTAACTCCACCACAAAGAGTACCTCTAAGCAAAAAAAAAATACGGTTCAATACTATAGTAGCCAGATAAGAGGAATGAGTGTAAGTTGTACCAAAGAATAACATTAGTAACAAACAAAGACAATCAGAAATTTGCAAAAATGTTGTTTTATATTGTACAACATAAAATACGGAAAAAATATTTGTGTACCAAAAAATTAAATTTTTAAAAATCTTTAGAGAATTATATTAACCTGCTGGCACATAGTATATTGCGCATAAAAGTAAGAGGTGTCTGCCCTCAGAAATATTTTTACTAATAGGGATGGAAAAGGGTTTTTGGTACTTAATGTACCAAACGGGTTTTTACGTGTTTCAACTATTGTTACTTGGTTCTACTATGAATCACGTAACAACAGTTGTACCACGTAAAATAAAATACCAAAAATCCTTTTTCCACCTAGTAGTAAAAATATTTCTGAGGGTAGACACTTTAACACAAATGCCACACTTTACTTAATGCTGGAACAAAATCTATATTTAGGAACAATTTCAGTTTCACCACTGGTATTTTTGGGCACCACCTACAATACAGTTGCAGTTTTTGTGCAGATAGCTACATCAAAATTATTTTTACATGTTTTGCTAACTATCTGGTGTTTATAAGTTGTGTCTTTCTGAATTTGAATTAAATTTTGAGCTTCAAAACTGCTATTTTTGGTACCAGCTACAAAAGAGTTAAAGTCCAAAAATATTTTACGACCTGAAAGTTATGTTTAGACATTTTGTTAGGTATTCTGATACTTAAATCTTGTTCTTCTTGCCTATTAAGCTATCTTTGGAGCTTCAGTACTAGCCCAAAAATACCCTGGCCTTTGGAAATGTGTCTTTTTGTTTTTGATTACATTTTGAGCTTTAAAGTTATTTAGTACTTATTTCTTAGTACCAGCTACAAAAGAGTTGGTCCAAAAACATTATGCAAGCTATGTTTTGATATTTTGCTAGGAATTTAGAAGCCTAAATATTGTCCTTCCTGCCTCTAAACTGTCTTTGTAGCTTTAATGGAAGCAAAAAAATTGCCCTGGAATTTTTAATTGTGCTTTTATGTCTTTGCATTACATTTCTAACTTTAAAATTGCCATTTTTGGTACCAGCTACAAAAGAGTTAAAGCAAAAAAAACCTTTTACGACCTGAAAGTTATGTTTAGACATTTTTTTAGGTATTCCAAAATTTAAATTTTGTTCTTTTTGCCTATAAGCTGTCTTAGGAGGTACAGTACTAGCCAAAAACTACCATGGGATTTTTAATAGTGTTTTTTTGTTTTTGATTACATTTTGAGCATTAAAGTTGTTAGTTTTTAGTACCAGATACTAAAGAGTTGGTCCAAAAACATTATGCAAGTTATGTTTTGATATTTTGGAAGGAATTTAGAAGCCTAAATTTTGGTCTTGCTGACGCTAAGCAGTCTTTGCAGCTTTAATGCTAGCAGAAAAAACTGCCCTGAGTTTTGAAATTGTGTCTTTTTTTCACCACTGGTATTTTTGGTCACCAATTACAAAACAGTTGTAGTTTTTGTGCAGATAGCTACATCAAAATTATTTTTACATATTTTGCTAACTATCCTGTTCTTTGGAATTGTATCTTTCTCAATTTGAATTAAATTTCTAGCTTCAAAATTGCTATTCTTGGTAACAGCTACAAAAGAGTTGATGTCCAAAAACATTTTACGACTAGAAAGTAGTGTTGGTACATTTTGTTAGGTATTCTAAAATTTAGTTCTTGTTCTTCTTGTCTATGAGCTGTTTTTGAAGGTTAACCAAAAACTATCCTGGGCTTTGGAATTGTGTCTTTTTGTTTTTGATTACATTTTGAGCTATAAAGTTCTTATTTTTTAGTACCAGCTACAAAAGAGTTGGTAGAAAAACATATTTGGAATATTTTGGAAGGAATTTAGAAGCCTAAATCTTGTTCTTGCTGCCTCTAAACTGTCTTTGTTGCTTTAATGATAGCAAAAAAATTGCTCTGGGTTTTGGAATTGTGTCGTTCTGTCTTTGCATTATAATTGGACCTATAAAACTGCCATTTTTGGTACCAGCTAGAAAATAGTTGAATTCTAAAAACATTTTACGACTTGAAAGTTATATTTAGATATTTTGCTAGGTATTCCGAAACTTAAATCTTCTTCTTCTTACCTTTAAGCTGTCTTTGAAGCTTCAATACTAGCCAAGAAACTTTTGGGCTTTGGAATTGTGACTATCTATCTTTGAATTGCAATTTGAGCTTCAAAAAAATACAAATAAATGCTAACCATAATATTTATTTAAACAACACAAAAATATAAAATATAAATTTAAAAAAAAATATTGACCTTCAGATATACAATAAGTATATAACCATAATATTTACTTCAACGATAAAAAAGTTATAAACAAAAGTGAATTAAAAAAAAGTAGAATATAAATATATTTTTTAAGATATCATCTATTCCGCCTTAGGCGTTTTGGTTCAGGCTTTCTCTTTGGCGGTATCATTCGCTGCAGAATTGCATCTATTCTTTTACGGCGATCTTCCTGTTGTTCGTTCGTTAAAATCAATCTAACATCATCTTCGTCCAACTCCGAATCGTGCAAATAACCTATTTCATATAGTTTGCGCCTTTTTGCTCTGTATTTATTTTCATTATTGGCCCATTTCAACAAATATTTCTGGATTTTTTCTATTACACCGAACACTTGTGCGTCTTTTACGCAGAAAAATTTTTCGCCCCAAAACAGTTTGTAAATTTTCCATTTGTAATCCAACGGAATCGAATCCCGTTTCAATCTCCAATATTTTCCGTCGAAGAACAACACGCAATAGAAAGATAAGTCGGGGACGACGTGTTTGACCACTTTGGACGGCCAGAAACGGAAATTGATTCTTTCCGAAGTGAACTCTTTAAATTTTAATCCTTTCAATTGAAATACCGAGTTCGGATGGTCCCGCTTTTTGTTGTATTCTTCGAAATACTCTATGCGTGGATCGACCAATAGGTCAGTTGAGCCAGAGTCCATAGATGTAGATGATGCGGACGCATCAGCTGAAATATATTTTCAAATGATATATCAAATCAATTTATCTAAGAAATCATCTAAGAAATAATAATAATAATAATACTTTAAAATTAGAATATAATAATTATTACATAATTGCTACGTCATTACTCCATTTTGAAATAAATGTTTCAAAAATTCACCTCGGATGGGGATCGATCCCATAACATTTTGATTTCATGACCGCTGTTGTACTAATTGAGTGTACATGACATCCAAAGGTTATAGCTTCGATCCCCATCCGAGATGAATTTTTGAAACATTTATTTCAAAATTTCACCTCGGATGGGGTTCGAACCCATAACCTTTGGATTTCGTGTTCGCTGCTCTACTAATTGAGTGGACATGAAATCCAAAGGTTATGGGTTCAATCCCCATCCGAAGCAAAATTTTGAAAAAAATGTTTCTAAAATTCACCTCGGATGGGGATCAAACCCACAATCTTTGGATTTCATGTCCTCTGCTCTACTAATTGAGTGGACAAGAAATCCAAAGGTTATCGGTTCGGTTAGGTTAGGTTAGGTTAGGTTATTTTCTACGTAGGCTCTATTTAAAAATTTAAATTGTTAATATCATTTACAATATTCGAATAATACTTTAGTCAAATAGCAAAGCTCAGTTTGCATTTGCAAAAATTTGTTAATGTTGATATATGATATAATTTAAGTGCACTTAAATAAATGTTAGCAGTATCTTCAAATAATCGCTACTCAATATTTTGTAAAATTTCGAATATATTCATCGAATTTTTGTGTTTTAAAGAACTTTCGGAAAAATTTTGCAAGGCCAGGAAAGTGAGTGAGTCACTAATAAACATTTTGGCAAATCTTTCCTGTGGTCAGATGAGATCAGGGAAAATTTATTTCCGGCGTGGGAATCCATTTTTCTGCGCGGTGCTGATGATGGAAAGAAGTAATCTGTATAAAAACGTACGCAAAGATGCTTGAAAGCTTTTTTTCTTTCTCAACCATTATTCTATATGGCTGAGTAGGATTGCCCTTTATCTTAAGATAAGCTAACATGTTGTCATTATAGGCCCCATTAGAATTGCAGCTATTGCTATGCTGCTATTGCTATGCCTTCTTCCTTTTATTAATATTTTTTCTCTGAGGTGGTTTCTTAAGCGGACCTGTACTGCGGCCCTATTGTACACCTTTGACGTTTTACATCTTTAGCAGTTCTATTACATCTATGATGACAAGGGGCATTACCAAGTTATTATTTTCTTAGGTTACCATTTGCTTGCCATAGTGAACTGTATATTGCATGTTGAGTGCTACACATTGAGTCTCTTTGTGCTCCAAGCATCCGCGGCATGGTGGTTCTTCTATGGTAAGGTACTACACATTGTCACTGTCACTCATGGTATTGTTTGTCACTGTCACTAATATAGGTTTTCTGTGCGAATTTGAGCATGGCTTACTAATACCAAGGTGAAGATAGCAACTTTCGTCCTACATTATGTTTTACATCAAAAAGTGATAAAAAACTGGTAGATGTATAGTACACTAAAAAAAGTTTCAATTTTATTGATGCGTGCGTAATTTCTTTATCAGATTAGACCATTATCGAACGTTGTATAGAGACAATAAATTTTTACCTGAATGCTATAAGAGCCAGGGTTGTATTAAGATTATTCTTCAAGCTGCACCCTAGATAAATCTTAGAGACCGATCACCTTGACATCTTTTATGCTAAAACTATAAGAAAAATATTCGATAGGTAGCCATGCTCAAATAAATCTAATACAAACATTTTAGATCTAGCTATACGGTTATCTAAAATTGTTTGTTGTTGTACAAGTGACTTTTCATGTTTCGTAACATACTAACATATGGTAATTCGTGCAAAAAAGGAATGAATGTAAAGACCTTGTTACGGTAAACAAATTTGTCCGTACTAGATTTGTGTTTGCATGACCATACATATCGGAAGGAGCACTAAAGACTCAGACACTGCACCAGCAACAGTATGCCTACCAATTGGAAAAATTCTTCAAATGTCTATACACCAGCTAGTTAGCATATGCCAAAAGACCATATACTGTAAGGAAATTTAATTGAGGGCATTTCTGGACATTGAAGGTGCTTTGGATAATACCGCCTTCATTACATTGACGATTGAAAAACGAAGAATACCACATTTTGTAAGAAATTGGATCTATTCTCAATCAGTCGTTGGGGGTGCCACACACCAATTGGGAAAATTCTGCAAACTGAGTAAACATCAAACAAAATTTATTTGAGAGCATTTCAGGACATTGAAGGAGCTTTTGATAATACCGCCTTTATCGCATTGACATGGCAATGAAGAGACGAGGAATACCACTTCTTGTCTAAAATTGTATCGACTCTATGCTCAACCGGTCGTTGGGGGTGCCCATAAGGCGATTTACTCATATATATATATATATATATATATATATACTGTGGTACCTCGTAATGGATGGCTTACTACAATCACAAAAGCATATAGGCATATTTGCAATAGCTTATGCAGAGGATCTCATCATCATCGTAAGCGAAAAGTTTGGTGCAACCGTATGCAAATTGCACCAAACACCGTAAAAAAATGTAGTATTAAAGGGAAACTATCAGTGAACCCAAGCAACACGCTGACCGTTTCTTTTACAAGACTCTTTTAGCAGACGATACAGCACCAAAAAATATGGAACTACACTCCCAATGACAAGGAAAGTAAAATATCTAGATTTAATATCAGGCTCATCTTCCATACTCATTTGGAAAACTTGACTGCAGAGGCCAGACGGGTGGTTTTTGCCAAATAATGATTAGGCGCACTTCATCTGGTAATTAGACCCATCACCATATACAGAGCACTCATACTGGGCAAAAAAACACCCTAAAGACTACAGCTACTAAGCTTGGAAAGTACAGACAATGACGTGATTGCTGATAACGGGAGCGATTAGAACGACGCCAACAGTAGCCGTAGAAATACTACTCAAATTACCGCCAAGCCGCCAGGCGCCACTTCGCCTACCTAGCCGTAGTGGTCTAGGCGACACAAACAACGTATAGACTACAGATAGACAAACATGTTTGTAATCTTTTGGCTCACATACAAATTATATCAAAAACTTTAATGATAGAGCCAGACTTCATGGTCACCGCATTCAAAGGTCATTTGATCTAGTTACACCATCGTGGGTGGTAAAAGGAAAATGCCCTGGTACAAGACAGAGAAACATATGGAGCTAGAATGTACCGGATGACTGATACACGTACGGGCTCATATTTTTTAAATTTCAATTATACTCATTTTTATGGGTTAAAATACATAATAATTTGAAGAATAGCATTTCCGAACCGGAAATGACACAAATTTTGTAATTTTAAATGGGACACCCTGGGGACTGGTTTTGAAAAGTGTTATTTTAACACAAACGGAATTTTCATTCGCTTATGACGTCACACGTAAAATGTCACAATACTGATAGGTTTGCTTTGTTTATCCTAGATACCGATTGGATAGCACTTACGTTAAAATAACACATTTCAAAACTAGCCCCCCTCCGGTATGTATTTAGAAATTTTTATTTGGTAGTCCATTTTACGTATAAATACCAAATTTCAGAAGTTGTAATAATATAACGTTACTTTTTTTAAAGCAGAAAAATTTATAACTTTCTTAATACCTGTTCAAAATCAATATTTTTGGTGCAGTTTGATAGCAAAGAAAATTAAGTGATGTTATAGTACCAAGGGGGTTGCATTTGAAAAAAGCAAGTTACAACCGAAATACTGTTTATATCATTTATAAAAGCGCGCAAATCACTCAATTTTGAATAATGTGGTAGTGATATTTTAAAATAATTCCATTGTATTGTTACAAAAAAAAATTCAAAAAAATTCATTTTCTTTTTTTTTTCAAAATGAGGTTATGTTAGCAAAACTTCTGAAAATTTGAAATTATAATTAAAATCGACTAACATATAATAAAAAATTGTAAGTGGTTGAAACACACACAGTAGAAGTAAAATCTTTTATTATAACGCCAGGTGATAACTGAAACAGATACGCGCCTATGTTTTTTATTAATGAATATTTTTAATGAAATTTGTATGGGTTAAAATACACCACAAGACCCTATTTTACCGATGAAATTTTCCAAAATATCATTTCCGGTTTAACCGGAAATAACAGTAATTTTTTTTTGTAATGGAACACCCGGTATATTTTCGCAATTTTGGATCTGTTCGTCGATTTTACGTATAAATCAAAATTTTCAGTTTTGGTAACAATGTAGCAACAACATCTAAATATAATGGTTCTATTTGAAAAAATATCTCGTTGCCAAATTATTAAAAATTAAGTGAATTGCGAGTTTTCATAAATGACTGTAACTTACTTTTTTCAAATGCAAGCCCCGAAAATAACATCAATTTTGTTTTTTTTTAATAGAACACAATATATTTTTGAAATTTTGGATTTGTTAGTAGATTTTACGTATAAAGCAAAAATTTGTATACAAGGTTATTCAAAATAAAGGACATACTTACACATTTTATACAGGATTGTTCAACATAATGGACATAATTATTCATTTTGTACAGGATTGTTCAAAAAAATTGATAAATTTTTCTTGCAATATTTGATTCAGACATCACTTTGAATATACAAGGTGTCCCAACTTATCCATTCACCAACCTTAGTTTTAAATTCTGATCGTCCTAAAGTATAAACTAGTTTTTCGAGGATGTCAATTTTCTTCAGGAAAGTTAAAACCCAAAAGAATGCATGTTCCCTTTATGTATAATTTATGTTATTTTTTATGTATCAAATGTCTTAATATCTCCATTATTTTAAACAATCTTGTATAAAATGTATAAATATGTCATTATTTTGAACCCTGTATAAAATGAATAAGTGAGTTTATTATTTTGAACAACCCTCTAACAAATGTCCAAATATGTCCATTATTTTGAACATCATTTTATAACATTTATAATGTATAAGTGTGTAAACATTATTTTGAAAAACACTGTATCAAATGTATAAATATGTACATTATTTTGAACAAACTTATACAAAATGTATAAATGTATGTCCATTATTTTGAACACTGTCTAAAATGAATAAGTGTGTATTATTTTGAAGAACCCTCTTAATCTAAATATGTCCATTATTTTAAACATCCTTTTATAAAATTTGTCCATTATTTTAAACCCTGTATAAAATGTATAAGTGTGTCCATTATGTTGACAACCCTGTATCAAATGTCTAAATACGCCCATTATTTTGCTGAACATCCTTATATAAAATGTATAAATACATCCATTATTTTGAACAACGCTGTATAAAGTGTATAAGTATGTCCATAATTTAGAGCAACCCTGTATAAAATGTATAAGTATGTCCATTATTTCTACAAACCATGTATAAAATTCTCCCTCCCTCTCTCTCTCCCTCCCTCCCTCCCTCTCTCTCATGCTCTACTGCTTATTTGCAAAGTTCCACACTTGTCCCCACTGTAATTCGCTCGCATTTGCTCACTACTTGTATATATCCACTACCAAAGTGTTTTACTTGAATGCCTTTCATTTTTTAAGATTCTGTATAGATATAGATAAATATTTATATACCAATGAGAGACCCGGAGACAAGAAGCTAAGATGGACCGATTTTCACAGCAAGCGTATTCTTATAGGGGAGGTTACACGCATTAATTTTGCCATTCTTATATACACAAATCATCACACATAGGAAAGAAATTAAAATTAAAAGTTGTACAAATGCTAATTTTGTACAAGACAGACCGTTTTGTAAATGTATATCATTAGCTAAAGGGTTAAGTAGGATGTTACGATGTATTTTAACGCATGAAAATTACATAAAAATATGCGTAAGTAACAAATATATGGGCCCGTATCTGTTTCAGTTGTCAGCCGGTATGACAACATTATACTGAAAATTAAATATCATATTATTTATTTATGCACAGCCACTCATTACACTACGTCCTACGGATTTAAAAGCCAATGCACACAGGGAATCCCAGTCCTACTGATTTCCATTCGTTGGCTGCCTGTATCACTACCCGCTCCCCTAAATATCTTTACGTTTTGCCTCTCCGCTTTTTCAAACACACCTCAATATAAAAGTTTTCACTTCAAAAATACCCGATATTTTAAAAAATAAAATTTGTTTTGATTTCGGTTAAACCGAAAATGATATTTTAAAATTTAACGGGTCTTGTGATGTATTTTAACCCATTACAGTTGCAATAAAAAATATGCGCGGGTACCTGTTTCAGTTGTCACTCGGTATAAAAGCAAACACCGGGTAAGCAGATTACGTTATTTATTCTTGGTCAAAAATTCTGTTCTTTTCAAAGCGGACGTTTGCGCCAGTAAGTGATATACCAGGAACATGAGAGAGATTTAAAAATCCTCAATCATTGCTGATAGCCCTGTATATATTTTTTTTGTTTCTTCGAGTATTTATTTAATGATTCCGGATTAAAAACATCACGTGTATACAAAGTACATCAATATTCGTTAAGATAGTAGTCAGTCTACATTCTAATTGTAAATTAAGTGCACATGTAATAAATAAAATGATATTTGAATCATCTCTTATCTGAAAGGGCCCTATTAACATTGAAAACATTTATCTAATATTAAAGTAAACAAAAAATACACGTAATGTGATTTATCCAGCTTTTACTGCAGTGGCCATAAATAAATATAAAGCAAGAAAATTGTATTCGGATTATATGACATTATATCTAATAATCCGAATTTTTTTATTGTCGAACAATAAAATAATTTAGGTTTATAATCCATATTAATATCGGAGTAATTAAGGAACTCTGATGTTTGCATGCTCAAGGCAAACAAAATTTGAATCTGATCAATATACTAACCATAACATAACAATGTTGGGCTGCATAAACCCTGATTAACATTCTAGATTTAATGTCACTCCACTAGGAACATATTGATTGGCCAAACGGTACAGTTGATGGTTTTGGTAACTAGCGTGTGTTTCTGATTGGAAAATCAATAGTCACAATTAATCACAATTTTGTAATTAATAATTATGAAATTGTTTAATTGGCACAATTTATTTTCTTCATTTTATTCACATATTTTAGCTATTAATGTACAAGCGCAAAAACGGTCACTTAAAGTGCGAGGTTGTTGCCATGCAACGAGAACTTTTTTGTTCATCCAATTATCAATTTGGTTTTATATTAACGTCATTTAGATAATTTTAAAACACTTCGTGTTTTAAGATGCCATTTATATTCTATCATGGAGATATTAAGTAATATTCAAACAACACAAAAATATTGAAATGCATTAAGTTTGTATTTGCTAAATAATTATTAAAATCTCACCGGCTTTTTATCTATTGTGCGGATGGCGTTGATATATTAAACGACACAATTGAAATGATAGGAGAATGGCACTGAGTACACACCGATCGTATTTAATCAGACTTTTATTGATAATTTTGTAAAAATGCCCACTTTTATTTTCCTTTGTAGTCAACTCGCATTATGTTTCAATCAATTATCTATATTATTACGTACCTGCTAACTAGCAATTTATAAATCAAATTATCAATAAAACATTGTACGATTCTTGAGTATAATAACCGTTCATTAACATTACTGTAATCAAAATATAATATATCAAAGTTTATTCGGAAAAAAAAAAAACAAATATTTTTACAAACCATACAAATAATAGTAAATAAATAAAGATCCTATAAAAATTTCGTTTGTTTACTTTTAATGGTTGGTACGCATGTAAATAAAATAAAACCACACAATAACAGGATAACCACCGGTTATTCTTTGCAATTAAAATTCTGTAATTTGCAAATACAATATAGAAATCTAACCACAGGTTCTACCATCATTTTTGGTGAATGAATATGAAATTTTAATTTCAATACATATGAACAATAATATCAACAAATACCACCCTCTACTATCAAATGTAAAATTTTAATTGTAAAATAAAGCGGGATACTTGAAAGTTTTTAATAAATATTCTATTTATTTATCCTCGAGACTATAATCAATTTATTCCCGTATAATATGAGCTGCAGTAAATTACACGGAAGCAAACACTTGTTATTTCAAGTTCAAAACTATAATTTGGGGTCGCTTTGCTTTGCAATCTAACAACGTGCGTCATTGATTTAATAAAATATTATATGCATGTACGACGGGAAGGAAAATTACTTATGGAATTGTGTCAAGTTTGATACAACAGTCGGCAATGAACGAAAATGAATAATAAAATAAGGACCAACACATGTAATAAATTAACTAATGTGGAAAATTTAAAATAAAACTCAATATTGAATTGAAAAAAATGTATACCGAGTGTTACTTAAAGATCGCAATGAAAAAATATGTTATAATAGGTACAAAAAATTATCAAATCAGCAATCAATATAAAACTGACCGAAGTCTTCGTTAAATAATTTTTTAAGCAAAACTTCTATTCAAGGTCAAATTTAGCGTCACATGAACCTATCTCAATTCGGCTCACCAATTTTATATATTCTCTTTTTCTTGAGGTGTCAAATATATTAAAAATTTAAGGCAAAAGAGAGAGAAAAATGTAAAATCAATGAATGGAATTGAGATGGAGCAACATCAATATAAATAAATCGGATGTGGCAAATCAATTAATAATATTTGTCAGTATCATATATATATATATATATATATCCCCATATCAATGTATAGAAATTGGTTCAACGATTTATAAGCCAACCTTGGTGGCGTAGTTGTTTAGAGTTAGTTAGTTAATTTTTGGCAAATCAAGCTAAAAGTAGTTGTTGAGAGATCGTCTACAACGCTGGAGGTTCCGGGTTCGATTTGAATTATAATAAGAATTTTATTTCTCTACTTCTAAACAAGGCCAGATAACCTATCAGAACTATGATTAACCTAACCTAACCTAACCTCTAAGTTGTGTACATGGATCACAACAAGAAATCTATTGTTGCTGCTGCATCAAGTATTTTTAAATAAAGTTTATTATGTACTTTGTTCGAACAAAATTAAAAACCAACAGAGTAACAAAAGTACTTGCAATCCATTTTGACAATCAAAGGGTGCGTGAGTCAAACCCACCCAGCTTTAGACTTATTTAGACAAGTTTAAAGTGCATACTTTACAAACACTCCGACTTTTCAAAAGCACCCCTGCTGTGTGGTCCAAGCACTCTTACAATTTTACAGTCATACTCGCATAAATCTATTACAAGCAACTTTAATCTAGTTATACAGTTAGCTAAAAAATGTTGTAAAAGTATCTTATCATACTGCATAACCTAACCTATTAACACATGACAATTTGATTATAGATCTGTTCGGGGCTCCAAATTTGTAGCTGTTGAAATAATAGAAAATTTGCCACTTAAAAAATCTTTGGCATTCAACGATGGGAGCGTTGAAGACGTAATCTTGTCACCTCAAAAATCTTACAGGCAACCTTAACCTTTGAAAAATGTTGGACAAACTTTCTCACCTCAAAAATGCTCCAAGCATACAAGAAAATCTAATGATGAAATATTGTTAAAAAAATCTTTCAAGGAAGCAAGAAAATCTTTAAAAACTATTGAGTCATCTCGCCACAAAATTCTTCTATACAAACAAAGAAATAAAATGATAAAATAAAAAAATGTCTCAAGTCGAAAATCTTTCAATCAACCATTGAAATCAATGATAGGAATGTTGAAGAAACAATCTTAATATATTAAAATATCTTATATGGAAACTAGAAAATCATTATAAAAATTTGGAGAAAATTTTTCACTTAAAAAATCTGTCAATCCATTAAAATGAAGAAACAATCTTGTCGCCTTAAAAATCTTACAGGCGGCCTAGAAAACCTTTGAAAACTGTTGAAGAAATTTTCTCCACTCGAAAATCT
>JARJEC010054857.1:0-15531 GCA_030264575.1 Tachinus sp. AB-2021 | reverse complement strand
TCTGCCTTTTTATTACCACGAATACATACATGACTAGGGGCCCAGACAAAAGTAACAACAACATTTATGTTCGTCAATTGAAGCAAAATTGAATGAATTTGCTTCAAAAGATATTGATCCGGATATTGGTGGTCAATTGCCTTTAAAGCACTCAGTAAGTCTGTACAAATCACATAAGATTTTCCAGAACTCAATTGTACATAGAGAAGTGCCTGCTAGATGGCAAAAAGTTCTGCGGTGTATACGCTGCTTACACAAGGCAAACAGAACGTAAATGGTAGTTCATCCACTACAAAGGCTGTGGCAACACCTAGTTCAAATTGAATTTGTTCAAAGTCCACTTGATACTCAATTGGCA
The DNA here is from genome assembly GCA_030264575.1 of Tachinus sp. AB-2021. Classification (NCBI taxonomy): domain Eukaryota; kingdom Metazoa; phylum Arthropoda; class Insecta; order Coleoptera; family Staphylinidae; genus Tachinus; species Tachinus sp. AB-2021. The sequence continues at coordinate 15,173 of JARJEC010054857.1, read as the reverse complement.
ATGTAGATTCTTTACTGAACCTTGTTAATTGCATATTTACTCTTGGACGATCCAAGGAGGATCACGACTATGGCATACCTGGTATACTTCAGGGAGTGAAAATTCAAACTCTGACGTATACGGCTGTATTGTACATATACAGGTTTCAAAATGACCCATGAATACATCCATTGATCGAATGTCGGATTAATCTTGCTACACCGTTAATAGTCACAATGAATAGTATTACGCTTGGAACGGTTCCTTGCGGAAGACCATTGTCGGGTTCACGTTTGCTCGAAAAGCAGTTGCCTATGCGCACCATAAATACCTGCGATGTGATGAAGCTTTGAATAAACAGAGCCATGCTTCCGCAAATGCCTCATTATTCAAGTGTTTTCAACACTTTATATCGCCAGGTCATATAGTACGCATTGGCAATGTCAAAAAACGCCGCAACAAGATGCTGATTCAGAAAAATTGCGTTTTTAATTGTTGTATCCAGTCGAACAAGCTGATCAGTCGTGGATCAAATTTTAATTTTGTTAATTTATAATATCTATATAGTTGAATGCAAAATACAACAAACCGGTAAATGTTAACTACAATTTTAGTAGCACTTGGCAGAACAACAATATTTCCTGAATCTAGTACTTTATCCCGCATTATAAAATACTCATTCTCGACGGGATTTTTAAGTAAACACACATGATGCGTGATGTGCACGTGAACAGTGCAACATGCATCTTCTATTGGCTGCTGTGGACTCTGTGCGGTGTATGTGTTGTGAGTTGGATGAACTAAAATTTGGAATTACCGCAGCTCTTGGCACTGTGACCTTAACACTTGCTTTAATACAGCGAAGGCGCGCCAAATAAGCCAAGTTTCAGAATCCATTTCTGTGCATTTGTTAAAGCTCTTTCTGATCACATTCCGTTCGTGTACATTTCTTTTTATAAAAAGTCTCTTGAGTTGAAATGGAGCATAGTAATGTTTCGAAACAAGACTAAATCTACTAATTGAATTAAAATTGTTATTATTATATAAATGTTGAAAATCAAGTGAATACACTTTTTTGAAATATACAGGAAATACGTTTTTCTCCCTTTACTGTCTTTTTATTATAGGTTAAAAAACATTTGTAAAATTTTTATTGTACACTAAACATGCGGCACAAATTAAGGAGATTATTGCTTGGACTATTTCAAGAATAATAATACCTTAGACCAGCGGTTTTAAATCATTTGCATCTTCTGCCCCCTTTTTTAGTAGTTATAATGTTTGATTAAACGATGTGAGGATCTTTCAAGAAATAGTGCATGTATATTTTTATTGTTGATGACCTTTTTTGAGTTGTCCGAACATATTTATTATGGATGACCTTTTCTGGGTGTTTACCGAACAAAATTCTTTTTAATTTATTTGAAGCTCACTAATGTGAATCGCTATACGAATGTTTTGATGACTGATATGCATTTTATTGCTAATACAGTACGGTGAAGATTTTTTCAATTGTTAAGTTAGTGACAGAAAATCCTTTTAAAGTATTCATCAAAGTCTTCATGGAACAGACACATAAAACAAAATGTCTACAACGGTAGAATTAGAAGAAAATGTGTTGAACATGGTAGATCCAGTTACTGGAAAATTTTTCGAATACGTTTAATGTAAATATGACAGCGTCGAAAATTTAAAAAAGTAGCAGTGTTTCTATCCATAGTATATTAATAGTGTTTAAGAACCTATTTTTGCTGATTCTTTTTACCGACGAAGCAATTTTTTCAAGAAATGCTATTAGTAATTTTGATAATAGCCATGTGTGGGATGATGCGGTACTTGTTTAAAACTTCAATATTTGTTAAACGTTTGGGTTGGAATTGTGGATTACTGATTTATTGGACCGGTATTTATACTGGGAAGACTTATCGGCGAGATATATGAACATTTTTAGGAAGAATTACTACCTGGATTTCTAGAGAATGTACAACGAAGATTATAATGTGGTTTGTGCAGGATGGTGCATCAGCACATTTTAGTTTGGTTGCTCGTAACTTTTGAACCCAACATATGAAGATTGCTGTATTGGTCCTGCACTATCGCTAAGCTTAAATTAAATAGATTTTTTTATGGTGCTATCTGAAGTCATTAGTATACTCTACTGCAGTAGAAAATGTAAAGGATTTTTGAAATCGGAATAATACAATAACAAACACTCCTAGCATTTTTGAGTGAGTTCGGCTGTCTAGAGGAAAAGATTGGATGCATGCATCCACAGCGGCGGTAGCCACTTTTAGCAGTATTTTTAATTATTAATCTTGAAAGTATTAAATATTGTTTTTTATTTAAATGGAGACCGTTATCTTCAAAATAAAGTTTCAAACAATGATTTAAGGTATAAATATTTTTAAAATAGTCCAAGTAATAACCCCCTTAATTTGTGCCGCATGTTTATGTTACACTCTGTATAGTGGGGTAATATTTGATAACAGGTGTCTGATTTAATTTAGTATCTAAATTTAAATACGTCCCAACTACATTGTCATGCGCCAGGCTGTCACTTTAGTTAAAATTAATGTGTTGAACGTCGCTGTAATATTCTAAATTATATATAATCTTTAACTGTAGGGTATACTGCAAATATCATTATTTAGAAGGTCACGAGTTTGCAACACCTGAAAGTGAATTGCTCCACTTTTTAAAGCATATGTACGATAGAGATTTCAAGTGGAGGAGACAATACGAAGCGAAAGCAACTTTAAGACACAAAGAATTCGACATTGAACTTGAAGAAAATGATGACAGTAAGTAAATAAATTGTTTGTACAATCAATTATTTCTGCATATAATATTTCAGTTGAATGCCTTAGAAAAACGTTAGATGACGATGACTATTACTGTGATAGGGATCTCATACAACGCTTAATATTTGACGCAAAAAATACTCTACCTGTTTTTGAAAAACCTTGGAAATTTAATAATATTGGTGAGAAGAGATTATTTGAAAGATACAATGCCACGTTGAGATTTGTGGGTACAATGAGTGGATTGACGCGATGGGAATATATTTACGGTGAAGATGAAAACAGCAATAAAACGTACACAGTATTAAAATAATTTTAATAAATACTATAATTAATGATATTTAGGGAATTTGGAGATATACATTCTAGAGCTATTGATGAAAGCTGGTATAAAGGTGCCGTGTTACAGCATCAATATGATGCAGAATCGTTTGTTTATACGGTTCCGTTTGATGTGGGTGACAAAGAAGATGTTTTAGTAACCGGAAGTTATGCAATATTTCCAAAAGATGCCAGCAATGAAGCTCCAGGATCTGTAGTTGGTTTCCAATTTTCGCATAATAAAATGCAGAAAAACTTTTTTGAAATTACTTCAAACGCTGTAAGTAGATTACTTTTTTGTGGGTCACTATAGTATAAACTGGACGTTTAGATTATTTATTGTTGTAACCCACCCGCCTTTCCGGGTACATCTTTCGTCACCAGAGTAAATTGTAATATAATATCGAATATCTTTATAACACAATATTTTCAATTCTTTTTTAAGTGTGGAATCTTTATAAAGACTCGTCAAGTTTTTTCTTTTATTAAACCTCTTTTCTTTACAAAATCGCAATTTGTAGCTAATGAAAGGAAATATTATTGTACTACAGAAGAAAAATTAATTATTACAAAGAATGTCAGATACATCCCATCCTTCCACGGTCCTGCATTTGTTTATTAAAATTCTTTATCACATCCTCCAACATTTCAACTAGAATTGTTGCGCATTCACGTTTTATACCTTTTTGTAAATTTTAACTAGTGCATCGTTTGTCAAAGAACACTTTTGACTTCAGGTACCTCCGTAAGAAGAAACCACAGAGGGTGTGATCTTACAAACCAAGTAGTTGTTAGTTGCCCAATATCGGCAATTCTGTTTGTTGACGTAGCCATCGAAGTGAAATGTGCTTTGATTGATGTGATGATAAATAGAAATTCGTCACGAAGAATATCGAACATGCGCTCACTGAATTGCAGATGTTGAATGTTGTCAGCTTTTGGACGATCATAATCTTGTAGGCATATAATTTTAAGTTTAATTTTTAAATGATTTGAAGTACTTTGGCGCGCTGTCTTGTTGAATATTGTGCGCTTTTCTTAACGGACACTTGAACATGATCCACAATCTACATTCCCACCAGAAAACATAGTTGGAACATGTGTAGAGGTCTTCTTTCAGACATTGAAATGTTGACGAAAATATTTAATCCACTTTGAAATGAAGCGATTGTTTGGGAGAGTTGCATGTAGAGCGAGGTTGAAGTATGTCCGGAAATCGCGCCGAATGTCCCCAAAATAGTCATTACGAAAAACACCTCTACGGCGAACAAACGATTGAGCGCGTTGAGCACTCCAACGCATATTGATAACTAAACTTTCTACCTTACGCTACAGAATGAGCTATCCCCACCTTTTACCGCAAACCACACCTGTAACAAATGTGGCTATTTGGTCTCCCTCATCTTTCGATGTTCATCTTTCGATGTTCATCTTTTTTTTTCAAATGTCGTTGATTTAGTTTTTTCTAATACTTAATTGCCTTAATGCACTTACAGTTGTTTTTGTTCTCCAGCATATACCTAACAATGTTTAGGGCTATAATTTCTATACCCATAACACAGTCATGTATCTTTTCACTTCAAGCCCTGAAGTGTTTAGCGTTTGTTTGACGTTGCCTATCGATCCGCAATATTAGCCCGTGATAAATTGAGTAAGGTCACTCCCAACACATCTGTGCTTACACGTGATCAAAGGTAGTATTTTAGGAATCAGAATTTATATCCACCTTTATATGTTGCTACTTCCATATTATTCATTTTACTATTTTGCGAAAGTACCTTCCCTAATTTTCTTTTCACACTCGCTAATGGTAGTGCCTTGCTCTTGCTCTAGAATGTAGATGTAGTGCTGCTACCACTAGCAGTGCTCTTGTAGATGGAGTTTTGTAAGAGCTGGCGATTCTTAAAGTTAGCTGTCTTTGTATTCTGACAAGAATATCTTTATACTTGCCTGCTTATGTCCACTTGCTCCAGTTGGCACTGCGAATAGAAGTATGGAATTCATCACGCAGCCTAGCACTTTTTCTTCTCTTCTCTTGGCCAGATAATGTTGAGCATGAATCGTGCTAGGTTCGCTGTGGCCTTGTCGACTCTTTCACCTTCGGATATGGAATCTATATTCATATTGTGTCCAAAAGTAGCACCAAGATATTTGAGGCTTTGCTGGCTCTTAATGTTTGATCTTCCGAGCTGCAAGTTTTTCAAGTAAAACTGTTTTAGGGGCGTTATTGTTCAGTGCCGCAGCACACGAATGGTGGTGAGTAGTGGTGAGGCGTGATTCGTGGGTTGTGGACTAGAGGTTGCGGTTTGCGAGTCGAGGCTGTTTGTAATGGAGTAATGCAAACTTAATAAAAAATGTGATTGTAATTAAAGTTTTACTTCTGATGCAACTCACAATTTTTACTTTAATTTGGTTTCGCAGATCGTATGACAACTTGCTTTTTTATGTGGAAATGTTTTTAACCTAAGATATAATAAGAAATAAAACTCAAGAAATATAGATTTGATTGCTGGATAATATAAAGTTAGGTGGGAAGGTTTATTCTAGTACAAACTGTAGGAATTACAAAATTAATTAATTATTTTTATAAGCTACCTATTTGCTTAACTTTTGTGTCATTCAGGTACAGAGAGTGTAATTTCTAACTATTATATGATCAAGAAATTTGATTTTTTTGCAACCAAAGATGTTTCCAAGAAAGATATTTATCTAATTCCAGGATCATGATAATAGTATTGTATGGGTAGGTTTATTATACAACGTAAACTACATATAAAGTTACTAATTTTTATTTAAAAACCGTATTCGACAAAAAACAAAATTGAAAACGATACAGCACGGCTTGGTTACAGTGCCAACTATCGTGCGTGCAATGTGTAAAATACAAAAATTACGAGTTTTTCCCTGTAGAATCAAAATCTGCAATAAAAAATGGGAGCTATATTAAAATAAAAAACTCACTCAGGAGTTAAGGGTGGAAACTTTGATATCTTAAGATAACCACCATTTTTTATTGCAAATTCTGATTTTAGGAGAAAAAATACCTAACTTTTGTATTTTACACTTTTCTCATTGCGTGATAATCGACACAGTAACCAAGCCGTACTGTACCGTTTTCAATTTTCTCTTTTGCCGATTACAACGCTATCTAATATGCAAAAAAAAGTTATATACAATAGTCATATATTTTTTCCGCAGAATCCAAATATGTAAAATAGGGGCACCTATTTTAGATTTTAAAATTGCCCTCTCCTCCATCCCCTGGGAAGTAGGGACAAAGAAATTTTTATAGGATACGATGTCCCCCATTAAAAGAAAAAAGTTTAAAAATATTTTTGTCTAAAATGCTTAGTTTATTAAATAAAAAATTGTAACGCTTCATGTGGTCCACCCTGTAGTACAAATTACATGTCTATTTTTCTAACTTACCCATTTGCTTGATTATTGAGTCATCCAGGTACAGAAAGGAGTAATATCGAATTTTTAGATTACAAAGTTGCGCGGTGTAATGGGTCACTATTATATAAACTACAGGCTTAGGTTATTTGTTTGGGAAACCCAGGTTGTGAAGATTAGTTAATGAAATTCTTAGATAATTTATTGATCGTCACTACTCGTTAGTTATTAGTTTGTAATTGACTAAACTCCGATAGGCACGGTTATTGATAATTTATTTTAGATTTTTAAATTAATTTCAGTCTAACGGCGCTGTACCATGCGGCGACTTACTGGATTGTTACGTGGTTGATAGTTCTGGCTACACTCTAATCTCCCACAATATAAACGATACCGGCAGATTCTTTGGTGAAATCGAAGGAGGCATAATGAAGTCCATGTTGGAAATAGGAATTTTTGAAAAAGTTGTTATCTACGATTTGCAGGGTCTGTGTCTCAACGACACAGACACTTTAGGAAGCGACTCTGTTCAATTACAAACGGTAATTTATTTAATAAACTATCTCAATCAAAACAATAAAATGGATATTGTTTTAGCCTTTAGATCTGGGCAAGTCTTTAATTAATTATTTACTTGGAAACATTTTCTGGTTATTAATTAAAACCAACATTTATCAACTATGGGATCCAAATTGGGTTATGGCTGAAGATATCTTCACAACGCCATTACCAACTGTTGCCGATGAAGAAGACGATGAAGCTATAGTTGAAGATAAAGAAGAAGAGGAAGAAGTAAAGAGTTACTACCCATGTGATTTGCAAAGATATTTGTTTTTATTAAACCAAAATATTTTTATTAAAGGAAACGGATGGGGTAGTGAAGTCCCTACTAATTGTTCAAAAAAATTCTTTGTTAAACGCATTCCTTATACTAATTTAATATTAATAGCAGTTGATGCAACTACGAGAAATGAGTGTTCTGATAGTTATAATGATACTTATTCAACTGAAACAACAGATGTTGAGTATCCTATTGGCATTGAGCACCCGTGCCAAAAATTGGGTTTGACTAATTTATCGAGACGGCGATTATCAGGATGTTTCAATGAACATCCATTGGTAATTAGAATGTTCACTAATGTTATTATTTATATTAATAATTCCATATTTCAGGAGGAGGAGATTCGTACGTGTGGTAGATCTTCTAAAATCGCTCTTAATTTAAGTACAATAACAATTGTTATAATATTAATAACTATTATATGATAATAGTATTAAAGCAATATAGGATGTTTTGTTGGTGTAAATTAAATGTACTAAATAAATTAACAGCAGTTTATATTTAATGCAAAAAGCGGTATTGTAAATATTATACAAATGTCAAATGAATTATTAAAATGTTTTGTAATGATGTTCAAATAAGGTTCCCTCAGATGTATTATTTATCTTAATGCAAGCAGAGTCGACAGCTGAGATCATTGGTGAACTTCCACAACTGAATACGCCTACTTTTGGTTCCTAAAAAAGTAAGTTATTTTATAGCGGGGTAAAGAAGTCTTAAATATGAAACGGTAATCAAGTGAAAACACTTTGTTGGTGGGGATACAGGCACTGAGCAAATGAGACGGGAACAGGTCCCCTATATGCATAAAGGGTTAGGTATAACAATTTTCAATTTTACTCTATAAAATGCCACATAAAGCGTTACGAATTTCTCCCCTTCAAAATACAATTTGATGTGTTTTAGGATTTTCAAATGTTTTGCCTATTTCAAATTATTTTGAGAAATGATTATTTCCGACTGCATTTCTAAATATTAAAAAAATAAAAAACTGACGCCGCTGAATAACTGACATAAAAACCTTTCAAATGAGGTGTCACAAGGTGGGTTATCCCATTAAAAAATTTTGAAAGGATGTGTTAACTGTTTGTCAAAAGATGTCCCCCTCAAAATAGAAATTGACGTATTTTATAATTTTTTGTTTGCACCGATTTTCTGTGATATCCAGGATGGCTACTTTTGAAAGAAAAAACATCCTGTATAGATATAATATACAGGGTATTTTTCTTATTAAAATTTTTTATTTTACTTTTTGCAAAAACTCAAAATAATATGTATTTAGATATTTCATAAATTATATTTTTATGATTTCGTTTACTTACATCATAATGAATTTGTTGTATGGTAGTTAAAAATTTATTGAAATCAGGTCTGCCAAAATGAGTGACCGCTTCCAGATTGGTAAAGAGCGACTTCTTTGACAAATTTTGATAATGTCTTTCAAATATGTATAACATAATTGTGCGTAAATCAAACTTTTCGTAAAATTGTGTGATGTAAATATGTGTATTGATGATTTGATTTTTATCTTTGGATTCAATTTCCTTTAGCATATCAACGAACCACTCGAACTGTTTCTGCGACTTTGAAACCCAAATGAAGTAAACCTAAAAAATAATAAATAAGCTGTTTGTATTGCAGATTGTTCAAACAAACGTTTATCTTCAAGTGTTCTATAATCATCTTTCAACCGTTAATATGTCTATTCACCTTATTGCCCAAAATTTGCTGCCCATTACCACGATACGCAATATCTTTCAATATACTAGCAAATGGTGTAACACCAATTCCACCCCCAATTAAAATCGATATTTTATATTGGTACCAATCTTGATGTCCTTCCCCAAATGGACCATCAATATAAATTTTTGGCAAAGGTTTCTTTTGTTGTATAGCTTCCTCATACAATCTTCTAATATGATTTGTCCACGGCCCAACTGCTCTTATATGAAGGGTTAAACTATTCTCATCTGGACTAGATGACAATGTAAAAGGATGAAATTCGTAAGCATTTAAATTCAAACAGGCAATTCGTACCCATTGTCCAGATTTATATTCAAAGCTACTAGGTTTCACTATCTCCAACATTGTTACATCTACAATTCATTTTTTTTAGAAAAAAATCATAATAATATGGTACCAACTTACTCGAAGGCAATATTTTGGCACTCCTTACAATAATTTCAATTTTCTTTCTACTGATACTAATCGATTGGTCAATTCCAAATAATATTACAGGTCCTAAGAAGAAGTAATGAGTATACGGCTCCTAAAAATATTGATGTTAATTTTGAAATTTACGTATACTAATTACTGGCTTACTTGTATCAAGCGTCCACTTCCATGCAGTATCATGAAGATGAAAAATATAGGATAAAGGGCATGGGTGTACCAAAAATAGTTGTATAATTTTCTTCGAACCAATGGTTGTGCAAATATAAATATAATTGCTGATATTACTGTAAGAACTATTCCTGTAAAACCTGTCATTGTTTGCCAACACCAATAGTGGAATTTTGGTATTTCGTGAGTACTATAATATATAATTAAAAAATAAGTACATAAACTAACAGCTTCAAAATATTACCGTAGTAATACACACATTTTTAAATAATGTTTATAAAGAATGTAAAAACAAAACTTAAAAAAAATGTTACTTCTTATCTTGGATTGGATAGGCAGGCATTCATAGGAGGCACTGGTCACAAATAACAGAGTACACCTGATCTTCACACCAAAAAAAAGGCATAGACAGAAAAAGTCGACTAACTAGTAAATAATAATGAGACCAAAAAAGAAATAATTTGAAGCAAACTTGTAACGTAACACAACAACCTGTGGAAAAGCTGACAGCTTTGGATGAATTAGACAAAATTAATAGTAACTAACACAAAATAGTGTATACTGTAAAGAAAGTATTGCACATGCTGTCAAATAATCAAATTAACCTTGGAAAAAGCTCCTGGACTTCATATAAAAGACAGAATTACTAATGACATCAGAGGTGCGCAATAAGACCAACAGGATCGCAGTGCAGGGATGCTTGACCACGTCAAGAGAAAAAATGCTTAATCGAAAACTATCTCTAAAGGAATTGCATACAGTATTTATAAAAGAGAGATGCTTTAGAAAAACTAATAATAGCTGACAACAACGCAAATTGATGGACTAAACAACTTAATAATTGGAGAAAAAAAAGAAATCATAGTTAGATACAAATGTAGAAAATAGTACAACGTAAGAAAGGTTAAGGGTGATAAATATAGATGTGTGCCGTAGCTTGGCTGTGTGAATTCCGCAGTCACCTAAAAGTACAACCGCACCAATGCATTCAATTGAAAACTCATTTAACATCATAACTTCCGCAGAATAAAAAACTATAAAGTAATATAAGTTGTTTTTAAAAACCAGTTGCACATCACTACGCAAAAATGTGTGAATAGTACTAAAAACTCAAAACAAGTACAAATCTGTTTAGATCCCTCACATAAATAAATTCAGTATCTCTCTTCATTTCCAATTAATAAAGCCAATGGAATGTTTGTCTAAATTAGCCCAATATTATCATATTTTTCAGTTTTATATTTACATAGATTGTGAGAACAACACATTTAACTGAAGAAGGTGTCTAGAAAGAGTTGTATTCTTAGAGTACTCTTACTCTACTATGATGCGGAAAACTTGAGTCACTAAACAATATAAGCAACTTTGGCATAGCTTATGCTGATAATGTCACAATTCCTGTGATCAGGAAGTTTGGGGCAACCTTATCTAACTTAGTGCAGATTTCACTCATCATACGGAGCACTTATATGAGCTGAGCTTGGCATGTTTGTTGAATCCCACTACCCACCACCAAGTATCTTGTCAATAGCAAAACAAGCGACATATAGAATCTTGAGTCTCACAGATCGAAAAATAAACTCTTTAATAATGAAGTAGCGGCACTACGGATTTTACGATCGCCAGTAATAAAATCCAAACTAGTCTGGAGACACTGACCATAAACAACAGAGTACGCAGGGTCTAAACACTTAAGTTAGACCAACTTGATAAAAAAAACTGGGGCGTTGATTGAGAAAGAACGCACGGGTTGTCACATAAAATGAGAAATAGATTGCTTGGCATATTAAATTAACGCCTGATAAATTGAAAATCAACAAGGAAATTTGGCAAAAACTTCGAAGGGGGTGACAATATTTGTCAACAATTTTCAATGGACTATGCAACAAAGTTCAATTCCATACAATACAAAATCTAAATTCCTGCCTTTGCATCCCTGAGAATAAAATTCAACCTAGTCTAAAACCCAAAATTACTGTTGACCAATTTAAAATGTGTATTCTAACATATAAAATGTTTAATGTTATATCTTTATAACATTCTTTTACATTAACAAAGCAATCGACCGGGATTGGATGCATTATTTAAAGTTTCAACTTATAAAGTCTAATTGATTACTTTTCATAACTAAGTACTTGTTTAAAAATCGACACTTGCATGTTAGAGCGAGATTCCTATTTAATTTATTCATCTTCAAAAGATTCTCTTATATTATGCTTTTTATATGACTTTTCTGCTGATATTGGAAACATTTATTAAGCAATATATTAAACATGTTTACTTAAAAATGCAAAAGGTACTAGGAAAGCCGAGGAAGGTAGCGGAAGCAATTCTCAGGTATAGAAATGGAAAAATAAAAGGAACGTGATGCAAAGATATCAAGAAAAAATAATTCAAACCGAAAGAAAAATCAAAAGATAAAAACAGAAAAAGGAACACCGCAAAATGACAGAAGAAAAATTAAAAAGGCTTCGCAACCAAAGATGCTACATGAAATGATACAATCCATAGACAGAAACCGTTAGGACAAATTGCTTAAATTAGAGGGAGGACAAAGAGAGTGTGCGTAAAAGAAGAAGTAGGAAAAATACTAGTTGAGACATTGTTTTCCAAAGGAGAAGTACATAACTGCATTCGCGGAAGACGTAGACCTGGCAGGTAGGGACTGAGACATAGAATATTAAACAAAACGTTAAAGTTTCCAATAATAAAAAATAGATGAGATGAAATTCTAGTTTCTAAAATTTGCATCGCAGAAAATAAAGCCGGTAAGGCTATCGATAAAGAGAATTACAAGAACATAATAAATAATCTTGTATTGACAATGAAAAAGAAAAAATGGAACAAACAAGTTAAAAAACGGTAAAAGGAACACAGGAAATAAACGGAAATTTTAGTAGGCTCAAAATAAGAAGCAAAAAGTAAACCACTGTACATCGCAGAAAGGTGAGAACATGTCTTGTAGACAAAAATAGGATGTGCTACAAATGTAAGCCTGGTGAGGATCTAAAAACCTTACAGGCCGGTGTCACAAATCTAATAAATGTGTCCAAATATTTATGAAAGAAACCGCTAAATAAGCAACAAACAACTGTAAATGCCACAAAGTAGAAACCAGTCTATATCAAATTACGACTCCATTTAACGCCAAGAAAGACAATAAACTCAATCAAAACTTGCGCAGAGAAAAAAAACTGAAAGGCAATGCCGAAACCTTTCGATTTTCTTCTATGCGCAAGTCCTGATGGCCTTAACTGGCGCCGAGAAGGACAAATAACTTAATTAAAACTTGAGCAAGAAAGAAACCCGAAAGGTTATTAAACTAACTTTAAAAATGGCTCAGTCGAGTATTTAAAAAAAATATATCTTACGAATGAAAGTAGTTCCGAAACAGGCACGTCAAATCATCTGAAGTCTGTGTAGATATGTGATAAAAATTAAAAGCATGTCCAATAATATGTAGAACTGAAACAAAACAAATTAGATCTGCATAAAACAAAAAATGTGAGATAATTACGAGAAAAAAATAACGCCCAGTATGCTATGTATTTGTGAAAATCAACTGAATAGTCAAAGGGAAAATATTTGTTTAAAGCTGTATCTCTTAGACGTGTTATTATATTCCTGCACATTGTCACCAGCAATGAAGAATAAGTAAACATCATTGCAGACGCCGCTCCTCTTGTGACTGTAACACCATATCCTGCAATACGTCTCAATCCTGAATGCTCCCTTTCAATAGAATAATCTAAAACAAGTTTACATTAATTAACAGTTAGCAAATTATTAATAAATTTACAATAAGCTCTTTCACTAAATATTGCTAACAAAACCAATGTATACAGTATTAACCAAAATAATTCTTTGGACTTTTTCTGGATGTCTTTGATAATATTAATATGTCTACTTTGTCGTAGCCTAGATGGTTCACTTGCTACACCAGCCGCGTCTAATTTAAATCGTTCTGAAATATCTTTTGTAGTACTGAAATACAACAATTTACAATTTATTAATTAAATACTATGATGAATTATACCCATAAATATCTTCAATTGTTTCTTTGGCTTTGATCTGATTAACATCACTTAAATATTTAATGCCCAATTTAATATTATTTAATTTCTCCATATTATCTCCCATTAATTTTAAGAAGTCATTAAATGTTATTACAGACTAAAATTGCATTAATTACTTTAATGTTTTAATTTGTTTACTACTTACTTTATTTATAAGTCCATGGTGTTTTAACATACTGTCGATTGTTTGATTTATTTTTTCATTGCCTATATCTCCCTGTACATTATCTAATAATGAGCTGCGGAATAAAAATGGTTATATGATTTTTTATAAATATTTAAACAAAAATTAAATTTAAAAAATGTATTTTGACAAAGAATATATTATCGAGCTCTATTGCCATTAATTCTGAGAACTCTTATCTTGTCAAGACCTTTAATTTTTCAAGTGTAAGTTATATGTACTAATAATCTTATTGATTAGTTTTTATTTCGTTAAGGTTTTATTAAAGTTTTATAAACATATAAGGTCTTTCACTAGGGACTTTCAAAGTTTTAGTTTACCGCAGCCATCTTATTAAAACAACATCTGTCAATTTTGTTGTGAATTGTTCAGTAGTGTATGGCAAATCAATACGAAAATCAGTTCATCAAAATTTGCCTTGTTGAACAATATATGCAAATAATCAAATATTATCAAAACCATCATCGAGATCATGGGATTAAACTCTTTTAAATTTTTTATTTGGTTCTATCTTAAATCGCAGGTCTATAAGTATAAACTGCAAATAATTAATGGTTTCAAAGTCAACATAACAAACGCCATTCAGCCAAATTTACGCGAGAAAGTAATCGGAAATTGGAGTAGTGAAAGCCGAGGCGGACAATTGAACGACGATATATTCTATACTTTATATTTAAAATATAGTTATACTTTAAAACATCTTTCAAACAAAAAAAAAGTAATATCTCACAATTTGTTTTATTTACATTTAAAAATCGAGCGACCTTACTGAAAGACCCTAGATATAATAGACATGGCCAAACGGCTCCTAATACTAAAATATAATTAGTATTTGAGTATTTGTTCACTTATTTCTAATATAACCCTTTTTAAATATTTCTTTGTGGCTCCTAGAATATTTATACCAATGTTAATATATATATCGGGTGTATCAGACCACCCGTCGCAGGCTTATTTTGGAAGAACACAACTTCTTACTACTTTGGGAAAAAATATTTATAATCAAAGCCTATTTCTAGAATTTTTTGGGAGTATTTTCGGTTTACACAAATCACTGCTAGGGGGTACAACTGCATTCAACTTTATAATTTCAAATGGGACCCTAGGCCATGTGTAGTACCGTTGGATTGGTAATTGAAAAAGAAAACAACTTGTTTGAAAATTTTTTTTATAAAGTTAACCGTTTGCTGTGAAAATATTAATAACCTTAAACGAAAGCATTTTAAGAAATC